>PVKU01016597.1:0-14031 GCA_004027475.1 Anoura caudifer | reverse complement strand
ACACTATTCTTGCCCTCTCCCTGTCTATTTTCTACCCACTGTCTGTGCTACTTGTTCTATGTACCTTGTCCCCCTCTCTCCTCTTCCCTCTCCCCTATTGCTAACCCTCCATGTGATCTCCATTTCTGTGTTTCTGCTCCTGTTGTAGTGGTTTGCTTAGTTGGCTTTTGTTTTAGGTGTGGTTGTTAATACCTGTGAGCTGGCTGTCTTTTTACTGTTCATATTTTTTATTTTCTTTTTCTTAGATAAGTCCCTTTAACATTTCATATAATAAGGGCTTGGTGATGATGAACTCCTTGAACTTGACCTTATCTGAGAAGCACTTTATCTCTTTTTAAAATAAGAAAATCGAAGCCTTCAAAAGTTAAAAGCTGGTCCAAGTCACAAAAGGCTCATAAGAGATGTCTCTGGGACCAGAATTCTCATTTCCTGGCACCTCCTCCAGCATCCCACACACAACTCCACACCACTTCTTAGCACGCATGAAGATATGTTCCCTGCTCTCAGTGGTCACAGTGAAGCTGAGAAACCCAGAGCCCACGGGAAAGGGCACAAAAGACAGGACAGGAGTTCACCCAAATGGGCAAAGAGCTAGGCAAGCCCAGGTCAAGTGTGTCCATCCCTCTCCAGCCTTACCTTCCCCTTGTCACCTATAAGATTCACAGTCACACTCCTTGCTGTCATGCCCCACGCTTCCCTCCGCGGACTTTGGCTCTAGTTGATCCTCCTCCATACAATGCCCTTCCCTTCTCTCTGCCTGTCTTTCTGCCCAACAGGATTTTACCTACTTGCTAAGGCCTCCCTCATCTCTTCTTCCTCTTGAGCTGAGGATTGCAAGCTCCTTTGGAAGGCATGTATCTTCTTGCTCCTCTTTGTATTCCTAAGTACCTGGCATGCAGTAGTCATTCAATAAATAACAAATGAAAGAGTGAATAATTCAAATGACAAGAATGTGTGGGTTCTCCAAAATTCATGGCATTGTGATAGGTGCTTTGGACAAAGTCTACTTTTTGCTCTCACTGGGAAGACCAAACGTACAAGCAGAGTTGAGTGATAGCAGAAAGGCTGCAGGTAACTTGGTGTCTAAGTGAATGAGTGGGGTTTATGTGGGCACTCTGGAAAAATAGGTTGGACCCACCCCCAAATTTGGTTCCAGCATTGACAGATGATGGCCACACACATACATGAGAAGGTATGGAAAAGTTTATTATTCATATGATAAGGCTTTCTGGGGAGATCAGGGCACCCCTAGCAGTCCGTAAATGAATTGAGAGAGCCAGGAAAGGAGGCCACCTTGGGGTTCTTAAGGAACTTATGAGGTGAGACTCCTGGGCATGGGCAGGGGCTTGTGGGGTGTGCCTTTCATCCAGCACCAGTAGGGGTACCCAGGCCTATTTATCAGCTTGCCTAGATGTGGAGCCAAAGAGGAAGAGAGAGGGATAAGGCTGAAAAGCTATCAGTGGTCAAATATCCAAAAACTGAGTCTGTCTCTTTATCAAAGCTATAACCTCTGTGGTCACAAAAGAAGGGTGGGGGACTATGTGTTCTAGGCTAGAGGGAGGGTGGTGGCTGACTTTGAACTGTACTTTAACAACTTGAAGAACATTAAAAAATAATAATCAGTCATGACCAGCATAAGAAAAGAGAGAAGACCAGGACCGTTGATGTGGTAGAAGCAGTGTAACCAAGAAATGGAGGTGGAGATGGGTCTGGCAGGGTTTCAAGGTTGGGGTCAGATGTGATTGAACAGGGTAGGGCAGCAGGAGGCTCCCTGGTTAGCTGGATGAAATGGAGCAAAGAACTAAAGGAAGAGATTTGATTGACAAGTTTTGCATTTGGACTCAATCCTTGTGGAAGCAGGCAATTCATGGAAGTTTTCAAGTTGACATTGATACACAGCCAATGATTCTAAAGACATTTTGAGAGAGGAATTGACAGGAGTGTCTGGTGGAGTGAATAGGGGAATGAAAGGGAGGAATCAGACACCTAATGTCCAGGCTCCATGACATCTCTTCCTGTCCCCTTTTCCATGTAATACCCTGCAGGCAGGTGATGCTCAGTCTCTACTGCTAATATTCCAAATGCTTCATTTGCTAAACCTTGTGTATTATTGGGGTAGTTTGCTAAAGCTGAGCTGATCAAAATCCTTCCTCTTCCTTGAGTTTACCTGGAGGAAGATTCAGCGCTCCAGAAAATAGTATAAATGAGACAGAAATATGTCTATAATACCACCTTGCTCCTTAATCTCCAACACAGTGAAAATTATAGCTCTGAGAAACTGCATTTTAGAGCAAGATTCTCTAAAATTTCCTAGGCACTTTCATCCATGGAAGAATTCTATAATCTGGATCGGGACATTGAGGGGTCGGCCAAGAGCTGGAAGAAGTTTGTGGAATCAGAATGTCCTGAGAAGGAGACGTTCCCACAGGAGTGGAAGAACAAGACTGCCCTGCAGCGCCTCTGCATGATGAGAGCCATGCGGCCCGACCGGCTAACTTATGCCATGCAGTAGGGGACACAGGGTGGGGGAGGCAGGCATGGGCAGTCTCACTATGGGCAAACTAGCAGGGATGAGCACAAAAGCCAGGTGTTCATAGTAATGGGAACCTTCGTACCAACATCCAAAATCCCCTGAGGCCTGTGTTTGCCATTTATTTTCCTGATATGTGAGTGGACAGTGTAAAAAGAGGTACTCATCAGTATCAGCACTGAGAAGGATGCTGGTCACATAGAATAAATGTGGCAGGAGAGGATGGGATCCAGAGCACAGATGGAAGGGCCATTCTTAGCAGGAATAACATCTCTTTTATCACAGAGAGAGAGAGACAGATGGGTATGGATGTTGTTAAGCTGGTAGAAGGATGGTAGAAAGTTGAGAATGGTTTTATCTTATGACTTCTATTTTCTCTGAAAAGCAGGGAGCAAGATCTTCCACTGAGTTTGTGTGAAAGGGGAGGTAGCAGGGCTGTAGATTTGAGTAGAGTACAGAAGGTTTTAAATAGGGTCTGTGGAAAAAAAAATGAAAGAAGGTTGACCTGGGAAATGCAACGAATTTCAAGTAGCACTGAGAGTCCACCTAGTGAAAAGTCTGCATGTGTCATGGCTCTATTGCTCACTATTAGATGACTTTGCATACATACAACAGCAAGGTGTAGATTCCAAATTAAGTTGATCCAGAGCACTGGCCATTCCAAGTTGGTGTGTTGGAGTAAGAGTTAGACAGGGGAAGTGAGTTTTTGGCAAGAGAGTGGTTAGATCTCATAGGCCATGCACACTATAGAGACAGAACGCAGATTAGTAGTTGCCGGGAGCTGAAGAGTGGGAATAGTAATTATTTAAATAGGCATGAAAGCCTTATTGGCAGGATGAAATGTTCTAAAACTGGTATATGGTGAGATTGTACAATTTAGTGAATTTATTAAAAATTATTGAATAGTATACTTAAAATGGATAAACTTTCTGGTATGTCAGTTATACCTCAGGAAAGTTGTTTTAAAAGAAAAAAGTTATAGGTCATGGACTCCACACTGGATAGGAAAGAAGTAAAGAGAATAAGGGGATGGTTAAAAAAACACTAAGGAGGCCTAGATACAGCATTTGTAGTGGCACCAATAAGGGCAAAGAAGTGAAGGAAGGTAAATTTCTAAGAGAAGTGTAAGGAAAGAAAGTCTGATCAGAGAGCAGGTTGTTTCCATTTGTGGTTTCAGATATAGGAAAAGTTCCCAGGTAATAATGAGGATGAGGATGTGGCTGTGGGCTTGGATGGCTGGATTGGGGGAAAAATGAAGATGGTTGAGAATTTAGAGGATTGTCCACATGGATGGTGATGTCATTCCAGCTGGTGCAAGTCCATGAGTTAAGTGCCCAAGTGTTCCATGAATGGGTACAGTGACCAGGGGATGAGCAGGTGTGGTGGTGACACAGTCAGGGAAAATGAGCTGCAATGGAGTCACATGAGTAGAGAAGTAAGGGCTTACAAACAATAATCATCAGTGAGCAGGGTCATGATCCTGCCTCCCAATCCTGAGACAGAGCAGATGTAGGAGAATGAGCCCAGCTGAAAGGCTACAGGAAAAATTGTGTCCTCAGGGGAGAGCGAAGGCCAGGAGCTGGACCAGATGGTCAGGAAGTGGTTGCAGCTTCAAGGTTTTATTTAGTATAAAATTGGACAGTTTGGAAAGGAACTTTGGTAAATGGAGTAGAATGAAAGAAAACACGGATAATGGTAGAACATGAGGGAATAGAGGGCGTTAAACTATAAGTGGAAGATCACAGGGATAAGAAGTATGGAGGATTTAGTTGCCTGCAAGCTTTCAGAGGCATTGGTTCTAGCAGTCTTCTGGGAGATGGTGGCAATGTGACAGGACACCAAGCTTCACAGAGGAGTCAGTGGTGGCCTGGGTGGATGGGGATTTAGAAGGAGCCCTGATCTAGATGAGGAAACTGGCAACTAGCAACACAGGTTTTAAGTGTTAATCTCATAAATAGTTTTTGGAGTTGGTCCTAGCTCTCTAAGTACCCATGACCTTGAGCACATCCTTCCATTGCTATAGACCTCTGTTTCTCAAGTGTTATTATTTTGTGACTGATAAACACATATGTGCTTTTTTTTTCCCCTGGAAGACATTTTGTTGAGGAGACATTAGGAAGCAAATACACAGTAGGAAGAGCACTGGACTTTGCAGCCTCCTTTGAAGAATCAGGACCAGCCACTCCCATATTTTTCATCCTGTCTCCAGGGGTGGACCCACTGAAAGATGTGGAAAATCAAGGTAAGAAAACTTTGACTCAGGGCCAAGGCTGCACCATCCCATGCACTTTTACTCTTTCCATCTGTCAGTTTCTCTATTCCAGATGCAAGGCTCATTACACAATACTCAGTATTTGCTAACCATACAGAAATCAGGGTCATTGCCAAACCCACACCAGGGAAGTGTTGCTCTGGTCTCTGTCAGGTAGAATTCACAGTGGCAGGTTTCCAAGGAGACTTTGTCCTGCCACCCACCCATTCCCCTTACTGTGAGTGGAGCAACCATTCTGAAGATACAAGCACACTCCTTGCACAGGCATGCTGCCCTCAGGATGCAGTCCAGACTCGTTAAGGGGCTTACAGGAACTTTGTTCCCCAGCTCCTCTCTATTTCTCCAGCCTATTTTATGTCATTAGTTTCCTAGTGCTGCTGTAACAAACTACCATAAACTTAGAGGCTTAAAATAACACTAATTTATTATTTTACAGTTCTAGAGGTTGAAAGCATAAACAGGGCTCCCTCTTTTCCTCTTAGGGACCATGACGACTATATTGGGACTACTCAGATCATCGAGATTATCTCCCCCACTCAATGTCTTTGATTTAATCACACCCACAGAGTCCCTATATACAGGTTCTGGGGACTAGGACATGGACACCTTTGGGGGCTCATTGTCCTGCCTACATTTCCCTGCCCAACACACAAAATCTCATTCTCACTCATCCTGGGATGTGGCAGAGAGAGGGAAGCTCAGAGCAGACTAGGGTTGTGCGAGAAGAGTGTAGGTTCTATGGCTCTGGAGAGAGAGCTGTAGAGACAGCCTCCAAGGTCACTGTGTGGAGTCCCTCTCCCATCCTGCCCATGGACAGCACTTTCTTGGGTACAGCACTCCCTTCCATCTGGCGTCAGCCGGGGAGAATGCAATAGCCCTACCCTACTGACCTTCTGTCACTCTGCCCTACTGAGCTTGTGCCCTGTGGATGAGTCATCTTCCTGGGCCAGGGTGTAGAGGTCCAGATGGACTCAGGATGTCAGAGACTGAGCTGTGTGGCTCTGGATAAGGGCCATTTACCCCACCTTTTTGTGAGCCCGACCAGTGCAGCCCTACCCCCAGGAGATCCATTAGCCCCAAGTTCCCAACTCCTGGCAGCCCCACCTGCCAAGCTCAGGCTCTCCAGGGGTTTTGGGCAGAACCTGGGACAGACTAAGTTGTGTGGCTCTAAAACAGGGCCATTTTTCCCTCTCACACCTGACCAGCACAGAGCCTTCCCTTTGAACCACCAAATCTTGGTTTCTTTTGGCCTAATAAACTCTGCTGGCCTCCCCCTGATGAGTCCCTGAGACCCTGCCCCACCACAAAGGTCTGCAGACACCTGGCAGGTGCAGCTGGCCTTAGTGTACCTTGGGACTTCCGCTGAGTATCCTAAGACACAACACTGGCACCAAGTTTGATCTGTATCAGTCTAGTAAACACTACTGCCCTCTACCTAGCACCTCATTGAGAACCCACCTCATGCAACTCACGCACCACCAGAGGCTCTTTCAGTGACTGAACCTAACAAGCAACTAGCAGGCAGAGGCCCACAGAGGCATATCTCAAGGTGCCTTAGGCCTTTTACTCACATGCCCCCAGGCTCAGTACTGATGAAAGCTGGCCTGGGTGTGCAACTTGGCTCTTCTCATGCACCCCCAGGCCCAAAAGGGAAACCACAAACCATGGATCACTTTGTAGCTACAAACAAGTTGTGCAGGGCCAAGCACAGGCAGCATCTCACATTGACCTGTCTGGAATCCCTCCCAAGAGGCCCAGACCAGCAAACCCAGTTGTGGACTTCAGACAACATCAGAGCAGGATCCAATTAGTTCCACAAGTGGCATATCCAAAGGAAGATCTTGGCAGGCACTAGACCCTGCTGAGGAGAATTCTGTTTTGTGTAGTCAGCACTGACACAACAGCTCATACACTATGGTCAGGGTCAATCCTCACAGTCAGGCAGCCTGAAAGTCGACCCCACACATGGACAGAGAAAGAGCATTCAAGAATCACCTACAATAGGAGGGCTCAATGACCTATGCAGGAGACATTGCTGGAACACTCAGCTAAGATGATCAGGTAGACTGCACCATTGGGTCCTACAGGACACCTACTATACAAGGCCACTCTACCAAGACTGAGAGACAACATATCTGCCTAATACAGAGAAGCAGCCAAAATGAGGAGACAAACATTCCTCAAATAAAACAACAGGAGAAATCTCCAGAAAAGAACTAAATGAAATGGACACAAGCAATCTACCAGATACAGAGTTCAAAACAGTGGTTATAAGGATGTTCAAGGAAGTAAGAACTTCAAGAGCATAAAAAAAGGACTTTCAGTCAAGATGGAGGTGTAGCTATACACACCATACCTCCTCACACAACCAAAATAAGGACAACAATTTAAAAACAAAAAACACCCAGTACTGACAGAAAATTGAACTATATGGAAGTCCAACAACCAAGAAGTTAAAGTAGACACATTCATCCAGACCGGTAGCAGGGGCAGAGTCGGGCAGCCAGGCCAGAGAGGGCTTGTGGCAAAGCAGAGGCTAGTGGCAGCTGGCGGACCCAGGGAGGTGGCGGATTGGGTGGCTGATGGCCCGGGCAGTCCCACATTCGTGCACAGGTAAATTAGGTGAAACTGGGGAGCCAGACAGACCTCTCAACCTAAGTCCCAGCGAAGGGAAATAAAGCCTCAAACCACCAATTGAAAATACTTGTAGGGGCTGAGGTGCCGGGAGAAACTCTAAGCACCACAGGATAGTTCGTTGGAGAGACCCACAAGGTCCTAGAACTTACACAAACCCACCCAAATGGGAATCAGCACCAGAAGGACCCAATTTGCTTAGGGGAAATGGGGGAAGTGACTCAAATCCAGAGTGAGTGCCATTGTTCCCTCTCAGACCTGTGCCTCACATACCGTGTCACAACCCAGCAACTGGGTTGCCCTGCCCAGGTGAACACCTAAGGCTCTGCCCCTTACTACAGAACAGACTCATCAAGACAAAAAAAAAAAAAAAGGCCCAAATGAAAGAACAGATCAAAGCTCCAGAAAAGATACAACTAAGCAAAAAAGAGGTAGCCAACCAGCAGATGCACAGTTCAAAACACTGGTAATCAGGATGCTCACAGAACTGGTTGAATTTGGTCACAGATTAGGTGATAAAATGAGGCTACACTGAGTGAAATCAAGGAAAATGTTCAGGGAACCAAGAGTGATGGGAAGGAAATGAGGACTCAAATCAATGATTTGGAACAAAAGGAAGAAAGAAACATTCAACCACAACCAAATGAAGAAACAAGAATTCAAAAAAAATGAGGAGAGGCTTAGGAACTTCCAGGACATCTTTAAACATTCCAACATCCAGATCATGGGGGTACCAGAAGGAAAAGAGGAAGAGCAAGAAATTGAAAACTTATTTGAACAAATAATGAAGGAGAACTTCCCCAATTTGGCAAAGGAAATAGATTTCCAGGAAGTCTAGGAAGCTCAGAGAGTCCCAAAGAAGATGGAACCAAGGAGGAACACACCAAGGCACATCATAATTACATTAGCCAAGATTACAGGTAAGGAGAGAATTTTAAAAGCAGCAAGGGAAAAGGAGGCAAAGGAATTCCCATAAGACTGTCAGCTGATTTCTCAAAAGAAACTTTGCAGGCAAATAGGGGCTGGAAAGAAGTATCCCAAGTCATGAAAGGCAAGAACCTACATCCAAGATTACTCTATCCAGCAAAGCTGTCATTTAGAATGGAAGGGTAGATCAAGTGCTTCCCAGATAAGGTCAAGTTAAAGGAGTTCATCATCACCAAGCCCTTATTCTATGAAATGTTAAAGGGACTTATCGAAGAAAAAGAAGATAAAATATATGACAGTAAAAAGACAGCAAACTCACAGATATTAACAACCACACCTAAAGCAAAAGCAAACTAAGCAAACAACTAGAACAGGAACAGAACCACAGAAATGGAGATCACATGGAGGGTGAGCAACAGGGGAGTGGGTGGAGGAGAGAGGGAAAAGGTACAGAGAATAAGTAGCATAGATGGTAGGTACAAAATAGATAGCGGGAGGTTAAGAATAGTATAGGAAATGTAGAAGCCAAAGAACTTATATGTATAACCCATGGACATGAACTAAAGGGGGGGGGGAATGTGGATGGAAGGGGTGTGCAGGGTGGAGGGGAATAAAGGGGGGGGAATGGGACAACTGTAATAACATAATCAATAAAATATATTTTAAAATAAAATAAAGGAAAAAAGAAAAAGAAAGTTAAAAGGGGAAGGGCTCTGAAAGAAATCACATGATCCTATCACTAGATGCAGAAAAAGCATTTGACAAAATCCAGCACCCATTTATGGTAAACTCTCAGCAAAGTGGAGTTGTGGAAACATTATCTCAACATAATAAAGGCTATATATGACAAATCCACAGCTAACATCATACTCAAAGGGGAAAAACTAAAAGCATTTTCTTTACGATCAGAGACAAGACGGGGATGTCCACTTTCACCACTCTTATTCAACATAGCACAGAACTAGAACAAATAACCCAAAAATTTATATGGAACCATAAATGATCCCAAATACCCACAGCAATATTGAGAAAGAAGAATAAAGTTGGGGGTATCATGCTATCTGATATCAAACTATACTACATGACAATAGTAATCAAAACAGTAACCTACTGGCATAAAAACAGCCATATAGATCAAAAGCACAGAATAGAGATCCTACATATAAACCCACACCTATATAGTCAATTAATATTTGACAAAGGAGTTAAGAACATACATGGGGTAAAGATAGTTTATTCAATAAATAGTATTGGGAAAATTGAACAGATACATGCAAAAATTTAAAACTAAACCACCCTCTTACACCATACACAAGAAAAAAATTCAAATAGATTAAAGACTTAAATGTAAGACTCAAAACCATAAAACTCCTAAAAGAAAATGTAGGCAGTAAAATCTCTGACATTTCTCTTAGTAATATATATATATATTTTTTTTTCAGATAAGGGAAATACAAGAAAAAGTAAACAAATTGGACTTCATCAAACTAAAAAGTTTTTGCACAGCAAAGAAAACCATCAACAAAAGGAAAATACAACCCATGGAATGAAATAAAATATTTGCCAATGATACTTCTGATAATAGATTAATATCCAAAATTTATAAAGAACTCTAACAACTTAACACCAAAAAAATGTTTTCAATTTAAAAATAGGCAGAGGAACTAAATAAGCCCTTCTTCAAAGATGATATGCGTATGGTCAGTAGACCTATGAAAAGAGGCTTTACATCACTAATCATCACAGAAATTCAAATTAAAATCACAATGAGATATCACCTCACACGTGTCAGAATGGCCACCATTAGTAAATCAACAAACAACAAGTGGTGGTGAGGATATGGAGAAAAGGGAACCCTCATGCACTGTTGATGGGGAAGCAGATTGGTGCAGCCATGATGGAAAACAGTATGGAGGGTCCTCAAAAAAATTAAAAATGTATCTGCTTTATGACCCAATGATATCTCTTCTAAGTATATATCCAAAGAACCCCAAAGCACTAATTCAAAGGAATATATGCACCCCTGTTTGTTGCAGCATTATTCACAATAACCAGAAAATGGAAGCAACCCAAGTGCCCATCAATAGATGGCTGAATTAAAAAAAGCCGTAGTACATATATCCAATGGAATATTACTTGGCCATAAAAATAATGAAATCTTACTATTTGCTACAGCATGGATGGACCTAGAGTGTCATATGCTAAGTGAAAAAAGTCAGAAAAAGATAAATACCATATAGTTTTACTTATATGTGGAATCTAGAGACAAAACAAACAAATAAACAAGCACAACAGAAACAGACTCATAGATACAGACAACAAAGTGACGGTCCCCAGAGGGGAAGAGAGTTGGGAGACTGGATGAAAAAGGTGAAGGGACTGAGAAGTATCGATTAATAGTTACCAAATAGTTGTGTGGATATAAAGTACAGCATAGGAATCATAGTTAATAATATTATATGTGTGGTACCAGGTGGGTACTGGAAATATTGAGGGGAATACCTTTTAAAGTGTATGATGATCTAACCAAAAACAAAAAGAGAGAGAGAAAAAAAGGGAAAAATAAGTTAAAAGCAGTGAAGGTCTTGGCATGGATGTCATAGCATGAAATAACGTGAAGGTGAAACCCCAAGAGAACATAACTGGCAGAGGGGCTTTCTGATGACCCAGAAGGGCATTCTAAGAACCTCTCAAAGTTGCAAATGGAAGGACCCTGCCAGGTTGCTTTGGCACATCACAATGTTCAAGTGTGACACAGTCAAATTTAGCTGAATGTTCAGGCAAGGCAAATCCCATCAAATCTCCCCTCTTCTCATCACCTGCAAGATCCATTTCTTTCTCTTCAGCCTCATCGTCATGCCTGCAGCTTAGGTTAATGCAAACTGATCCCCACTGGCCTCTGCAGTGCTAGATGTTGTCCCCAGCAGTCCTCCCAGTCTGCAGTTTTCAAACTAATCTTTTGTAAGCCCCTCTTTTCTCTTATCCTTCTCTTTCTCATAAAGAGAAGAAATAGGCTCTTTTGTAAATAGAAATGTCACTAAGGCTATCTAATAATCCAGGCACCTTTTATCCTGGTATTTTCTCTGGAATAAGTTGTTTATATCCCTGGTTCTAAAGCTGACATCAAATGTATTGCCAGCTAGGATTTATAGAGTTTAATAAAGGTGTTTCCTGGGTTTATCTCAGTTGAATCTATAACTATTTTTCACTACAAAAAGTCATCATTTTGATTTGTCTCATCCAGTTAAAGGATAGTCTATATCTTTTAGTATTTAAAAGAAATGTCGAATATTGACAGTTAATATGCCACCTATTCAATTTTATAAGTTCCTCTAAAACTAAAAAATTCAAGTACAGATTTGTATTCTTTTCTTTTTTAAAAAAAACTTCTTGTCTTTTCCCTTATGTACTTCAGCTTCCAAGAAAAATTGTTCAATGATTTCTTCATGGTATTGTACATTTTTATGATCCTTTTTTCTAAAAAATATTATGTAATTTCTCTAAACTTTGTTGTATCGGACTAATAGCTGATGTCCAAGTAAAATTGGTCCACTATATTAGGTCATTTCTTTGTGTAAATTTTTTCTTGGGCTGGAAAACAACTCACGAGCATTGCCTTGCTTCAGTGATATGGCTGTGAATTTGTGGCTGTGAATTTGGTGGAACTATTCCTTTACTCCATTCCTAACACCAGCAACACCCAACAGATATTATCTAACAGAATGTCCTCTCCAATGCAACGAAGCCCCTCTGTGTCATGCCTCTTTACTCTAATTCATGCAAAATGATGAGTTAAAACTTTGCTATGTCTTGGGATTAATAGGGGAGCCAGTTAATACGGTATAAAGTACAGTAAGTCAGACTACCTGAATTCTGCCCCTGCTGGTCAGATGTCCCAGTAAAATTCCAGGGGAAATATATATTCAGGGGACAAAGCAAGTTAGGGCCACACACACATGCTTGCTACCCTTCCAGCCTTTTCAAATCAGCACTCTCTAGGATGGAAGACCAAGGCCTGGCCTTCACATGGAAGTTGTACAGAAGAGCATCAACACTTCCATCCATTCTTGGGGAATAAGTGAGGAGGTGGAGTGAAGCGATTTTGGTCTAGACAATGCTTCCTTCTATTTGGGAACAGAAAGCTGGAAGATGTAGCTCCTCCACCCCCCACTATCCCCCACCCCAGCGAAGGAAAAATGTCAACATATGAGGCTCAGGATAATGGGTTCAGACACACCTGTGTTTGAGGAGTGGTTTCTTTCTGAACATTAAACAACACAGAGATGGTACTGACAACTCCGTACTCTTTTTAGGTAAAAAACTTGGATATACCTTCAACAATCGGAATTTTCACAACGTATCTTTGGGGCAAGGACAGGAAGTAGTGGCTGAGGCTGCGCTGGATCTAGCTGCCCAGAAAGGTCACTGGGTGATTTTGCAGGTACTCATCCCTCTGCCCTGATCAGGGTCATCGCTGACCCTGTCCATACCTGTCTGAACCTCACTCCTCATGCTCTCTGGGCCTCTCTCACCTCTCTTCGCCTCACACTCACCCTTCCTTCCACACCCTTGCCCTTTTCACTCACTTCCTAATTATCTCTCCAATTGCTCCCCTTCATATGTTCTCTCTTCACTGCACCCACAATCATTTTCTCCCTGCTTTCACCTGTTATGGCTGCTCTGTCTGGTTTAGATAACTCTGCTTACACCAGGAACTGAGTCCTCACCTAAAGCGAGCTTGGGGCATTGGCACTCAGTTAAAGGCCATGGAAGCTGGACTTTTCTGGCTGCTGATTGCCTCCCATGCATTTCATGGAACTTTTTTGATGTGCTTTTCTATTGTATTATATGTTTTGCAGAACATCACATATGTAACTCTAGTTCTAACTTAGCCTCTTCATTGAGAGTTCATGTTAAGGTTTGGGAATCAGGACCTACTCCTACTGGTAATTTTACTGAACACTTACAAGAAATAAAGTCCACCCCCCTTCTATCATGCCTGCCCTTCTTTATACTACTTGTATGGAAGCTGAGGCTGGGTGCCAAGCACCTTACTCCCCTTTTTCTCCTATAAAAACCTATAACCACCTCTAGTAGAGCATCCATGGCTATATTGAGATGATGTCATATATGGGCGTGTCTTTCACTACATTTCCTTAGGGAAAGAAGTGTTTCTTTTCATGCCCAGCACATTGCTGTGAACATAGCAGACACTCCTCAAAAGTACTCAATGAAAAAAAATCAATGAAAGAAAAAAACAAATGAGAAAGCCAGTTAATCCTACCTTGGTTTTCATTGCCAAGAACTTCCCCTGCCTCCTTATTGTTCACTGGGCTGCATATTGCTGCTGGGTCTTCATCCTTAATCATCCTGTTATTTATCCAGAGCCTAGCAAATCGGGGAGCTGCCATTCCCTGAGACGCTGTTTCTCTAGAAACAGCGGGTGTCTCAGGAGAAGAGATGAAAACAGCTGAGCTTCCGGCCAAGATGGAGGCATAGGCAGACGCACTGTGTCTCTTCTCACAACCAAATTAAGGACAACAAAGATTTAGAAACAAGAAAACAACCAGATCTCAGAAAATCAAACTGTTTGGAAGTCCAACAACGATTCATCCAGACCGGTAAGAGGGGCGGAGTCGCGGCAGGAAAAAGCGGAGGTTCGGACGGG
>PVKU01016596.1:0-14032 GCA_004027475.1 Anoura caudifer | reverse complement strand
GGGTGGGATGGGAAGTTACCAATGAAAACAAATGGATGGAGGGAGGGAGCACCCATGCAAGGGTGTTCCTGGCCGTGGTACTCATCACAGAAGAAACCTTGGAGCACACCTACATGTTCACCAATAAGTAAATGGTTATATCAAACAGGGTTTATCCACATGATGAACATTGTGCCTGGGTTATGAGGAATAAGTTATCACTATATTTCTGACACACAGATGTGGTATATAGTAAGTCTTATGTATGTAAAAATAAAACTGTGTGTGTATGTGTGTGTAAGTGCATAGAAATGGGTCTGGAAGGATAAGAGGTTACCTCAAGGAAAGGACTGGGATAGGGAAGATACTGGCTTGGCCAAAAAGTTAGTTCAGTTTTAAAGTAAAAATAGAGGACATTTTTGATTTTCACCAATGACTTTACTGAACAACGTATTCACCATTTTGTTCTCCTACCTTCTGTTGTCTTTCAGGCAACTTCATAATTCCATCTTCCCAAAACTTTTGTCAACTTCAGCTGGTCTACCTGACTGTGGAGCCTCATCCAGCGAGAAATCTCCAGCACAAAAATTCACAAAGTACTTTTGACACCTTTAATCAGTCACAGCACCTTCTCCATACACTGCACAAACCTTTTTTTGTGTTTCAGTTGCGTTTTTTCCTTTCTTGAAATAATAAAGCAAAAGGTGCTGAAATTGTTGCTTATGTTCTCAAAAAGTTAAACTAGAGTTACCATGTGACCCAGCAATTCAACTCCTAGGTATGTACCCTACAGATTTGAAAACATTCCTTCATATAAATATTTGTAGTCCTGGCTGATGTAGCTGAGTGGATTGAGTGCAGGCTGCAAATCAAAGGGTTGACAGTTTGATTCCCAGTTAGGGCATATGCCTGGGTTGCAGGCCAGGTCCCCAGTGTGGGGCGTGAGAGAGACAACCACACACTGATATTTGTCTCCCTCTCTTTCTCCTTCTCTTCCAGTCTCTGTATCTCTCTAAAGATGAATAAATACAATTAAAAAAAATTTGTACATAAGTGTTCATAGCAGAATTATTTATAATAGCTCCAAAGTCTAAAACAATCCAAATACTCATCAACTGATGAATAAACCACAAAAAAAGAATGACTCATGGTATTATGTATTATGTAGATGAACCTTGAAAACATGCTAAGAGAAGGAAGCCAGTCACGAAAGGCCAAGTACTGTATGATTCCATTCATATGAAATGCCCAGAATAGGCAAATCCATAGAGAGAAAGTAGATGTGTGGGTGCAAGGAGTTAGGGAGAGGGAGTAATGGGGAGTGACAACTGAGGGTTGTGGGGTTGCTTTTTGGGCTAGGGAAAGTACTCTGAAATTGATTGTGCTGAATACACTAAAAGTCACTCCACTGTACGCGTTAAAGGGATGGATACTGTGATATGTAAATTATATCCTAATTTTTAAATTACCATATTTTTTTCGGACCATAAGACGCACCTAGGTTTTAGAGGAGGAAAATAGGAAAAAAATTTTGAAGCTAAAAATGTGGTAAAATATTTAATAACATAAATAACATAATATTTCACCAATGTAAATGTAAACAAAACTCAACAGCAGCATTAACAACCGTAATTCCTCCCAAATTTTGGGGGGGGGGATGCATCTTATAGTCTGAAAAATACAGTATATCTTAATTTTTAAAATTATATAAAAAGAAAGAACCCCAAAATAGACAAATACATAAGTACTACTAGGAGAAAAAGAGGAAGAAAGTCGTAGTCCTGGGAGCAGGAAGAGCAAAGAGGAAGTGACATTTGAACTGGTCTTGCAGGTCACATGGCTATTTTGGGAGAGTGGGGAAAATCAGGTACTCCAAATAGTGGGCACAGCACAAGGCAGGATGCGCCAGGGAATGATGAAGAGGTCACGCTGGCTGAAGCAGAAGGACCAGGATGCTGCAGAGGAGCCCATGGGAAAGATGGCTGGGGCTGGCTGTAGGGTGGCAGGGGGTGGTGAGGAGCACTTGCCACCCAGCTGGCTGCAGGAGGACTAATCTGTCAGGAGGCCGTTGGTTGCTTGACCATTCAGGAGAGACTAGGCCACTGCTAGGTTTCGCTTTCCTAGAAATCCGAGATTTATACATTGTGATGAGATCATTGGATCAAAGCAAATGGAGGAAGTGTGCAATGAATCACTATCAGGAGGATGATATGCAGAGTGAAAGGAAAGTAAAAGTATAATGAAGGACTATCAGTGTGTGCTTCAGCAGGAGGCCTGCCTGGGTTGGGCCCAGGACAGCTTCAGGGCTTTCCTGGAGACTGGAGAAAAATCCCCTTGCCCAGGTGACTTGCAGATACAGCTTCCTGTTAGCCAGCTGGGGTGTGGGCAATAACAAGCCTGCCCCATGGGACCAGGTTCACTGTGCCCTTTGTCCACCCAGTCCTCGCCACATATGGGTGTGCACATAAACACAGCCCCATGCTATCTTCAGATGGGCCTCCACCAGCATTATGGTCCCATAATATCCCCTCCACCCCCTGTACTGCTGATACATTTCCACTCAAAGTTCACAGCCAGGGCAGGGGAGGGTGGGGGAGGATTTGTTTCCTGAGTCCAGTGGCAAGGTGAAGAGGAGGTGCTGTTCCACCCTCCATGGACCTGCACAGCAAATCCAGTCCTCTCTGCCAGCTGTCCAGCTCCCCCATCCCTTCCTTTGAAAGAGGAGGGGGTAGTGCCTCTGATTCTCTGGTACAGCCAGCCTGTCACTCTGGCTTAGATCTGCATGAAGTGGGTGGGCCACAGCAGATGATAATAGTTCCACTTTACAGCTGGGAAAGCTGAATCTCAGAGACTGTGTCTGACTTGCTCAAGGCCATTCAGCAGTCTGTGGTGTCATCTTGACTGGATCCTGACTGTGCTGCCTCAGGCTGTGCCATTTATGGTCTGACATTTATGCAGATCACCCAGTAGATACCACCTCTTCTCATCCCCCAAAGTCCCAACAAAAATGGGTCAATTTGGATACAAAGAGTAATTTCAGTGGAAGAGCTGACAGCAAGAGCCCATTCCAGTCTCCCTCCCGGACCCCCACCATCCTTCTTGCTTCCTGGACCCTCCTGACTCCCTTTGCTCCTCTTGGGTCCCACTGACTGAAGAGAGGACCAACTACAATTTGCTCCTCACCTGTCCCATCAAAGTGTAAGTGGTCCTAGGGTTGACTCCTGAAAGAGCCCTGAGCTCCCTGAAAGGAAGAACTCAAATATCATACTGGAGAGAACACACTGTCCCTTCCTCCCGGCAATGGAGTCTCAAGAGGACATGAATGACCCTTAGCTACAGGGGAAAGCAGACCTTTGGATTCCTCTTGCGTAGAATCCCTTTTAAAAATATTTGTGAGGATGGGGACCCTTGTGGTCAAAAGTCCAATACCTGTGTAGCACAAGTGCTCTCTCAGCCACAAGGACATGTGAGGACTGTGTGTGTCGTCTTAAGGAAGAAGATGAGAGCTGACCCCTGAGAGACCTGAGGCTGGCCTTCTCACTTCAGTGAGTTTGAGGCCCAGAAATCAGGCCCTGTGGATGCAGCACAGAAGGGTGGGGTAAATGTGAAACAACTCACATGCCCGTGGCTGCTCCAGAAATGCCCTGCTGAGACTTTCACTGTAGAGAGTGTAGGTGACTGACATGGTGGGCAGAAGGGCAGGCCACTGCTGAGGGAGAGAGGATGCCTGTACAGGGACCTCTGACTTGAGGATGCCTCATCAGCCAGCCAGACATTCCTTTGAGCTATCTTGCAGTCCCAGACCCTTCTGTCCAGCCTTCCCTTCTTCCTCATGCCTTTCATAGGCATCAGGCCCGCATCACAGATGAAGAGTCTTCCCTCCTTCTCCAGCTCACTCCCCTTTACCTTTCACAGGCATTTCCCCAATAAGTGCCATGACATCTAACTGTGTCTGGGCATCCAGTCCTGGGAGGACCCAACTACTGCAATATCCACCAATGGAAGAGTGGCTGCGTGGTGCTGAAGTCACACAAAGAACAGGCCAGAGTAATGAATGTCACCTGGAAAAATCTCCAAAACACAATGCTTGTTGGAACCTGCACATTGCAGATGGACGTTTCAAATCATCCCAGCACCAGCCCACTGCTGTCCCAGTGTTACAGAACAAACCCAGGGGCAAGGTGAATGATATACTATTGCCAAATGGACCCACCCTTGCACTCCAGGGGGTCCCCCACCCCGTACTAGGTTCACCTTGCCTGCTGCCAGGGAAAGATGTCTTTCAATGCCGGAGATTGGTGAAAAGTAAAGGGATTATTTATTTAAAGAGTTATACAAACTTAAGAGTAATGACTTAGTTTCTTCATTGAGATCCCAAAGTCCTTTAGAATACCCTCAAACACACAGTCCTTCCTTCCCCCTCTGCCCAGTCTGGGGTATCATATCTCAGAAAAAGAAATAGAGGTCCATGGTTCTTCTCTGCTCCTGCCCAGTGGTCCCAAAAAGATGCCACATGGCTGCAGCACCTGGGTTTAAATCCCAGTGCCAATCTTCCTCTGCTGCACCATTTCTGACTCCCCCCACAACTGTCCACAGCTGCCAGCATTCCCGTATTTTTCTAGCTTTACTGGGCTGCCATAGTAAGCCCGGCCAGGTGTGGTCCTGTGGTGTGGAGCTAATCATCTCCAAGCTCTTACGTAGGCTCTGTAACCGGGGGAGTTGCCTCGCAGTTACATCATGGGTCAAAGTCACTTCCATCCTCCTGGCTCAAAGCATGGCCACAGCTATTTAACATATCTGTGAAACCGGGGAAAATTATAGATTTGTTAAATGACTGTTCCAGAGGTTATCTGCAAAACTGTTGCCACTCAAAACAACTCTCAATGGCCTTGCTTCATGCATCCCATCCCCCAGCTCAGACTTGTGGGAGTGAGGACATCATATATATTTTTTTTCTGATATTTCCTGGACACCAAGTTCTGGACCCCATTACAAATCCCTATTTGCCCCCCACCCCGCCGGCTGCACCGTTACATAGCACTCTACCTGCATTTATGTGTGTGACACTCACACCAGCCATCTGAAGGAGGGCCTGGAAAAATCCCTGCGTTGGAACCTATGGAAGGAGAGCAAAATTTCCTTCCCTTTAAAGCCCATTAATATTCCGTTGTATGTTTCTACATTTTGTTTCTCCATTCAGCTGCGATGATGCCTGGGTTTCCATCTTTGGGCTGCTGTGAGTAGTGCTGCTGTGAACACGGGGGTGCACGTCTCTGCGAAGGCCCTCGCTCTCAGTTCTTTTGGGTCTATGTCCAGGGAGGGACTGTGGGATCATATGGTGATCACAAATGTCCTTAACATAAGAACCAGTAGTTGACCTCAAACAAGAGAAATGAGAATTAAAAGTAGCTTTCATATGTAAGCCTGACAAAGGTTAACAACTGCACAGTGTTGGTGGAAGTGTGCTGGAACAGGGGTGGGGAGAGGCCTCATTTTCACCAGGACCCCTTTTGTTCCTTTGGCCTTATATTCTGCATGTACAGTTATACCTGCCCACAGCTTCACCTGTGGTGCTAACTTTAGCTGCCTGGCAGGAGGAGGTGGTGGGATCTCTTGGGTTCCTGGCACAAGAGAAGGGCTCTGCTCGTGTGGCTGTCGCCCCTGCAGGTCCCTGCCCTGCAGCTGGGGAGAGGCATGTTGAGCAGGCCCCTGGGCGAGAGCTTGGCAGGTCATCATGGGGGACTTGCAGCCAATGGGAAGAGGACCAGGCCCTGTAACTTGCACTGGCTTGGAGGCTGTGACCAGTGGCCTGCCTGGGGTTGAAGGCCATGGGGACCCTGTCTGACCCAGCCCCTGCTTTCAAGGCACCTCTTTTCTCCCAAGGCCCTGGTGGGGGTCGGCAGCCTGGACAGTGCATCAATAAACATTTTTAAAAAATAAGGGAGGTACTAGGGAATGTCACTGGGGACGACTCTCTTCTCATCAGGTGGCTGGGGACAGAGAAGCATCCCGATTTAGTGATGGTTTAAAGCCACAGGGCAATGTATCCATGGTTAGAGCTAACCTCGGGGCTAAGTGGAGGGCTCAGGGGGTCTCGGCTGCAGACCTTTGGCCACCACACCTTTATAGAAGAGAGCTGGGGCTTGAACCCAAATATTCTGCCTCTCCACCTGAAAGAGGGTTCTACTTCAGGTTAGGAGAAAACATTCCCATTTAACACCTCTCCCCTTGAATGGAGTCCTTTGTCAAAAGTACAAAGGGAAACTGATCCAATTCTCAATGGACACTGTCAGTAAACTTTTTAAATAGAAACATTTTATTTTGTTTAAATTATAAAAGTCACGTACAATTATTTAAACAAGAAAGCAATCAAAGGTAATGGAAGGGCACATAGTGAAGAGTAATGTTCCCTTGCTTGACCTCTTCTTTCACCAGTGAAGTAGTAAGTGCATTGGAACTTGGCACTGCAAAAAACAGTCAGGAAATAGAGCAAAATATATGAAACTACTGTTTGCAGACACTGGGCAACACGCAGTGCAGGAGAGAAATGCCCCCAGTTTTCTGCCTGGAGGCAATTTCCAGAATGTGGTGTAGGATGGGGGATCCCCAGCAAAGCACCGAAGTTTTAGTGGGTAGAGGAGATGGTGATCAGCACCCAGGGCTCCCTCCTCACAGCCCTCACCGCCTTGAGGAACAAGTGCTTTGTGCCTGAAGTAGGGTCTGGACAGTGTGCGGGTAACATCTAGCACACAGCCTTCAGCTGGAAAAAAAAAGACCAAAGCAAGGAAATGAGTCTCTTTTTAAAGTATATTTTATTGATTATGCTATTACAGGTGTCCCATTTTTTCCCTTCCCTTTATTCCCCTCCTCCCTGTACCACACCACCCACCAGCATTCCCCCATAGTTCATGTCCATGGGCCATACATATAAGTTCTTTGGCTTCTCCATTTCCTATACTATTCTTAACCACCCCCTTTCTATTTTGTACCTGCCAATTATTCTTCTCATTCCCTGTACCTTTCCCACTGTTCTCCCCCATCCCCCGAGCCCTCTCCACTGATAACCCTCCATGTGATCTCCATTTCTGTGGTTCTGTTCCTGTTCTGGTTGTTTGCTTAGTTGTTTTGTTTTGTTTGTTTGTTTGTTTAGGTTCAGTTGTTTACATTTGTGAGTTTATTTTCATTTTACTGTTCATAGTTTTTTTTTTATCTTCTTCTTTTCCTTAGATAAGTCCCTTTAACATTTCATATAATATGGGCTTCATGATGATGAGCTCCTTTAACTTGACCTTATCTGAGAAGCACTGTATCTACTCTTTCATTCCAAATGAGAGCTTTGCTGGATAGCATAATGTTGGATGTAGTTCCTTGCCTTTCATGACTTTGAATACTTCTTTCCAGCCCCTTCTTGCCTGCGAGGTTTCTTTTGAGAAATGAGTTCATGGTCTTATGGGAACTATTTTGTAGGTAACTGTCTCCTTTTCAATTGCTGCTTTTAAGTTCCTATCCTTATCTTTAATCTTGGCTAATGTAATTATGATGTCCCTTGGTGTATTCCTCCTTGGGTCCAACTTCTTTGGGACTCTCAGATTTCTCGACTTCTTTGAAGTCTATTTCCTTTGCCAGATTGGGGAAGTTTTCCTTCATTATTTGTTCAAATAATTTTTCAATTTCTTGTTCTTCCTCTTCTCCTTCTGGCACCCCTATGATTTGGATATGACAATGTTTAAAATAGTCCCAGAGGTTCCTGAGCCTCACTTTATCTTTCTGAATTCTTAAGTCTTCATTCTGTTCTGGTTGAATGTTTATTCTTCCTTCTCCTCCAGATCATTGATTTGAAGGAGATTTAAAGTCCCTGGATTTGAAGTCCCAGTTTCCTTCCCTTCACTGTTGGTTCCCTGTATATTTTTCTTTATCTCACTTTGCATAGCCTTCACTTTTTCCTCTAATTTGTGACCAAACTCAACCATTTCTGTGAGCATCCTGATTATGAGTTTTTTTAAAGGATTTTTTATTTATTTTATCTTTAGAGGGGAAGGGAAGGAGAGAGGGAGAGAAATATCAATGTGTGGTTGCCTCTCGTGCATCCCCTGCTGGGAACTGGCCTGCAACCCAGGCGTGTCCCCTGACTGGGAATCAAACCGTGATCCGTTGGTTTGAAGGCCCGTGCTCAATCCACCGAGCTACACCAGCCAGGGCTTGATTACCAGAGTTTTAAACTCTGCATCTCATAAGTTGACTATCTCTTTGTCACTTAGTTCTATTTTTGGAGTTTTGATCAGTCCTTTCATTTGGGTCAAATTTCTTTGTCTGGGCGCACCTGTTAAGTTGTAAGCACGGAGCCTGAGGTATTCACCAGGGCGGGGCACCCACATGGCTTTGTGTTGCTGTATGTGGGGGAGGGGTCCAACAGGGTACGATGCCTTTTGCTTGGCTTGTGGCCAGCTTTCAATCACTTCCCTTGCTTCCCACAAGCAAATTGGGCCCTTCTGGTGCTGATTCCTGGGTGGGTGGGTTTGTGTATATTCTAGGACCTTGTTGGTCTCTCCAATGAACTCTCCTCTGAGGCTTGGAGTTTCTTCTGCCACCTCAACCCCCGCAAGTTTTTACAGTCAGAGGTTTTGAGGCTTTCTTTTCCCTTGCTGGAACTCCTATTTGCAAGGTCTGTCTTGCTCCCCAGTTGTTCCTCCTGGTTTATGCGAATGCAAATGTAGGATCACCTGGTCTTCCAGCCTCTGCCTTGCCACGCATCCTCTTCTACCTGGATGCGCATCTCTGACCCTCCTACCGGTCTGGATGAATGTTTCTTCATTAACTTCTTGGTTGTCAGACTTTCATACAGTTTGATTTTATGGCAGTTCTGGTTATTTTTTGTTTTTAAGGTTGTTGTAGTCCTTTAGGTTGTGCAAGGAGGCAAAGTGTATCTACCTATGCCTTCATCTTCGCCAAAATGAGTCTTAATATTTAATCAATTTAAGTTACATTTTAATACAACATGACATGACACACTGTTTCTGTTTCACTTTCTGTGGTATGCTAAGTATTTAGCCATTTTATCAGTCTTCCCAAAGTTCTTTCACAATTCCATGATATTTAAACAACTCTCCTAAAGCACTGATGATGCCACCATCTTGTCAATGCTTTTCTCCTCTTCAATGATTAATTTTTTTAATTATATTTTATTGATTATACTATTACAGTTGTCCTGATTTTTACCCCTTTGTCCCCCTCCACCCAGCACCATCCACTCCCTCAGGCCATCCCACATCATTGTTCATGTCCATGGGTCATGAATATGAGTTCTTTGACTACTCTTTTTCCTATACTGTACTTTACATCCCCATGGCTATTCTGTAACTACCTATTTGTACTTCTTAATCTCCCCACCTCTCACCCGTTCTCTCACATCCACCCTCCCATCTGGCAACAACAACAAAAAAATGCTCTCCATATCCATGATTCTGTCTCTGTTTTCCTTTTTGCCTAATTTGTTTTAGATTCAATTGTTGATAGATACATATTTTTGCCATTTTATTCTTCTAGTTTTGGTCTTCTTTGTCTTAAGTAACTCCCTTTAACATTTCATATAATAATGGTTTGGTGATGATGAACTCCTTTAGCTTTTTCTTTCTGGGAAGCTCTTTATCTGCCCATCAATTCTAAATGATAGCTTTGCTAGGTAGGACAATCTTGCCTATAGGCATTTGCTTTTCATGACTTTGAATATTTCTTGCTAAGGCCTTCTAGACTGCAAAGTTTCTTTTAGAAAATCAGCTGACAGTCTTATGGGAACTCCTCTGTAGGTAACCAAGTGCTTTTTTTCTCTTGCTGCT
Organism: Anoura caudifer; assembly: GCA_004027475.1. NCBI lineage: Eukaryota > Metazoa > Chordata > Mammalia > Chiroptera > Phyllostomidae > Anoura > Anoura caudifer. Next base: position 4,220 of record PVKU01016596.1, on the reverse strand, counting down.
TTTAAGACTCTCTCTTCAGAAGATGATAGTGTAGGCAGACAGGCTCCCATCTTTGTACAGCCACATCAAATTTACAACTAAAATATAGAACAACCATCACTCACAGCCATCAGAAATCCAGTTGAATGGAAGTCTGACAACTATGGAATTAAAGAAACCATAGCCATTTAGACTGGTAGGAGAGGTACAGACATGGAACAGGCTGGTCCCACATCCACATGTGGTGGATTAAAATTCTGGAGGGATATCTAAGGAGTAAGGAATCCCAGCCTGATACCAGACCCCACAGCACAGGGTTCCAGTGCTAGGAAGACAAGTCCCCACAACTTCTGGCTGCAAAAAACAGTGAGGATTGAGTTGGTGGAAGAGACTGCTGGAGCACCAAGCAGCTCCCCTTAAAGAACCCACACATGGCTCACCTTCTCAGATTCACCTTCTCACTCCCTCTGAGCTCTAGCACTAGGGTGGCAGCTTGAAGGGCACCAGTGGCATACTGGGAGAGGCTGAAGTGTCTGGCATCAGGGTGAGCAGAGGCCATTGTCCATTTTCTGAATCCTCCTTCTACAGAGTCATGGAGTAGGCAGGCTAGTGCCATATTTGAGATTCCATCAACCTGGCTAACATTGTTTGATCCCCTTGGAGATCCCCAGAGATTCTGCCCCACCACACTTATGGGTCCACCCAAGTTGCTTTTCCATATGAATGGCTGGTCTTGGCTCATGCTTCACAACTTCCAAAAATCTCCCAAACAAGCAAGAGTCAACCTCAGTGACCCTCAGGCACAGCACTAGCAACAGCCAGCCTAGATTTACAGCTTGGCTTTGGCTGGGAATTTCCAAGGCCAGCAAAATTAGTAACCATCTCAGATTGTTTTATAGCTCATGCAGGGTGGTCATGGGCAAAATATAGGTGGGGCTGAACTTGGTCTGCACCATCTGGGAAACCCCAGAGTTTGAGCACCCAGTGGACAGCTACATACCACATCAGAGCACTACCACCCTGCCTCTGCATAGCTGATCCTCCATGGATGGCGGAGGTTGGTGGTAAGTGGTCACAGCCAATCCCTTGCAGCTGATCTGCCAATAGCAACCAAGCCTCAACTACAAGAGGAGGGTATACTCAACTCACACAAAGAGGGCACCTCGACTACCCAGTTGGGTGATAGGAAAGGCTATACCACTGGAACCTACAGGATGCCTACTACATTTGGACATGCTGCCAACACAGGGAGTCATAATATCTCTACTTCATAAGTAGAAACAAACACAGGAAGGCTGCCAAAATGAGGAGACAAAGAAACATCACCCTCATAAAACAACAGATAAAAACTCCAGTAAAAAGCTAGACAAAATGGAGATAAGCAATCTCTCAGATGCAGAGTTTAAAACACTGGTTATAAGGATACTCAAGGAACTTAGTGAGGACCTCAGCAGCATAAAAAAGATCCAGTCAGAAATGAAGGATTCACTAATTGAAATAAAGAACAATTTACAGGGGAACAATAGTAGAGCAGATGAAGCCAAGATCAGATCAATAATTTGGAACATGAGGAAGCAAAAAACAACCAATCAGACATGAGAAGAAAAAGGAATAAAAAAAATGAGGATACTATAAGCAACCTCTGTGACAACTTCACATGTGCCAACATTTGCATCCTAGGGGCCAGAAGCAGAAGAGAAAGAGCAAGCTATTGGAAATCTATTTGAAAAAATAATGAAAGAAAACCTCCCCAATCTAGTGAAGGAAATAGACATGCAAGTCCAGAAAGCACAGAGAGTCTCACACAAGATGAATGCAAATAGGCCCACTCCAAGACACATCATAATTAAAATGGCATAGGTTAATGATAAAGAGAATCTTAAAAGCAGCAAGAGAAAAATAGCTAGTTACCTACAGGGGAGTTCCCATAAGACTGTTAGCTTATTTTTCAAAAGAAACTTTGCAGGATAGAAAGGATTGGCAAGAAATATTCTAAGTCATGAAAAAGCAGAGACCTGCATCCAAGACTGTTTTACCCAGCAAACTAGCATTTAGAATTGAAGGCCAGATAAAAAGCTTCCCAGACAAGAAAAACACTAAAGGAGTTCAACATTGCCAGACCATATTTACATGAAATGTTAAAGGGACTTATTTAAGAAAAAGAAGAGGATCAAAATTATGAACAATAAAATGGCAAACAATACATATCTATCAACAATTGAATCTATAAAACAAAAACAAAGTAAGCAAACAACCAGAACAGGGACAAAATGATAGGTATGGGGATCATTTGGAGGGTTATCAGCTGGGAGGGGTAAAGGGGTAAAGGGGAAATGGTGCAGGGATCAAGAAGCATAATTGGTAGGAACAAAATAGATGAAGGATGTTAAGAATAGTATAGGAAATGGAGAAGCCAAAGATCTTACACATATTACCCATGCACATGAACTAAGGTGGTGAAGATTGCTGGAGGGAAGGGTGGTACTGGGTGGATGGGGCCTAAGGGAAAAAATTGGGACAACTGTAACAGCATAATCAATAAAATATACTTTAAAAAAGATTCTCTCTTTATCTTTCACCTTTGGCATTTTAATTATGATGTGTCTTGAGTGGGCCTATTTGCATCCATCTGTTAGGGACTCTTTGTGCTCACTGGACTTTCATGTCTATTTCCTTCATCAAGTTAGGGAAGTTTCCTTTTAATATTTTTAAAAATATATTTCCAATGTCTTGTTCTTCCTCTTCTCCTTCTGGCACCCCTATAATGCAAATGTTGGTACATGTGAAGTTGTCCCAGAGGTTGCTTATACTATCCTCATTTTTTTTGGGGGGGGGATTCTTTTTTCTTCTTGTGTTCTGATTGGTTGTTCTTTGCTTCCTTATGTTCCAAATCATTGATTTGATCTTGGCTTCATCTGCTCTACTGTTGTTCCCCTGTAAATTGTTCTTTATTTTAATTAGTAGATCCTTCATTTCTTTTTTAATGTATTTTATTGATTATGTTATTACAGTTGTCCCATTTACCCCCTTCACTCCCCTCCACCCTGCACCCCCTCCCACCCACATTATCCCACTTTAGTTCATGTCCATGTGTCATACTTATAAGTTCTTTAGCTTCTACATTTCCCATACTATTCTTACCCTCCTCTGTCTATTTTCTACCTACCATCTATGCTACTTATTCTCTGTACCTTTCCCCCTCTCTCCTCCTCTGATTGCCCTGTTGCTAACCCTCCATGTGATCTCCATTTCTGTGGTTCTGTTCCTGTTCTATTGTTTGCTCAGTTTGTTTTTGTTTTTGTTTTAAGTGTGGTTGTTAATAATTGTGAGTTTGCTGTCATTTTACTGTACATGTTTTTATCTTCTTTTTCTTAGATAAGTCCCTTTAACATTTTATATAATAAGGGCTTGGTGATGATGAACTCCTTGAACTTGACTTTATCTGAGAAGTGCTTTGTCTGCCCTTCCATTCTAAATGAAAGCTTTGCTGGATAGAGCAATCTTGGATGTAGGTCCTTGCCTTTCATGACTTGGAATACTTCTTTCCAGCCCCTTCTTTCCTGTAAGGTATCTTTTGAGAAATCAGCTGACAGTCTGATGGGAATTCCTTTGTAGGTGAGTGTGCCCTTATCCCTTGCTGCTTCTAGAATTCTCTCCTTCATTTTAATCTTGAGTAATGTAATTATGGTGTGCCTTGTTGTGTTCCTCCTTGAGTCTAACTTCTTTGGGACTCTCTGAGCTTCCTGGACTTCCTGGAAGTCTATTTCCTTTGCCAGATTGGGGAAGTTCTCCTTTATTATTTGTTCAAATAACTTTCCACTTGGTGCTCTTCCTCTTCTCCTTCTGGTATCCCTATAATTCGGATGTTGGAATGTTTAAAGATGTCCTGGAGGTTCCTAAGACTCTCTTCATTTTTTTGAATTCTTGATTCTTCATTCTTTTCTGATTGGATGTTTCTTTTTCTTCCTTCTGGTCCACTCCATTTATCTGAGTTCCAGTTTCCTTACCATTACTATTGTTTCCCTGTACATTTTCCTCTATTTCACTTAGCATAGCCTTCATTCTTTCATCTAATTTGTGAGCAAATTTAACCAATTCTGTGAGCATCCTGATTACCAGTGTTTTGAACTGTGCATCTGATAGGTTGGCTATCTTTTTGTTGTTTGGCTGTATTTGTTCTGGAGCTTTGATCTATTCTTTCATTTGGCTTTTGTGTGTGTGTGTGTGTGTGTGTGTGTGTG
>PVKU01016595.1:0-14044 GCA_004027475.1 Anoura caudifer | reverse complement strand
ACCAAGGCACATTATAATTACATTACCCAAGATTCAAATGAAGGAGAGAATTCTAGAAGCAGCAAGGGATAAGGGGACAGTCACCTACAAAGGAGTTCCAATCAGACTGTCAGCAGATTTCTCAAAAGAGACCTTACAGGCAAGAAGAGACTGGAATGAGGTATTCCAAGTCATGAAAATCAAAGGCCTACATCCAAGACTGCTCTATCCAGCAAAGCTGTCATTTAGAATGGAAGGGAAGATAAAGTGCTTCTCAGATAAGGTCAAGTTAAAGGAGTTCATCATCACCAAGCCCTTATTATATGAAATGCTAAAGGAACTTATCTAAGAAAAAGAAGATAAAAAATATGAACAGTAAAAAGACAGCAAACTCACAGGTATTAACAACCAGACCTAAAACAAAAGCCAACTAAGCAAACCACTACAATAGGAGCAGAAACACAGAAATGGAGATCACGTGGAGGGTTTGCAATAGGGGAGTGGGAAGAAGAGAGAGGGGGACAAGGTACATAGAACAAGTAGCACAGATGGTGGGTAGAAAATAGACAGGGGGAGGGCAAGAATAGTGTGGGAAATGTAGAAGCTAAAGAACTTATGACACATGGGCATGAACTAAAGGGGGGAATGTGGGTGGGAGGGGGTGTGCAGGGTGGAGGGTAATGAAGGGGGGGAAATGGGACAACTGTAATAGCATAATCAATAAAATATAATTTAAAAAAATAAAAATAAAAACTTAGAGCCAGGTCAATGATGAACCTAGACCAAGGATGTTACAAATTGCTCAATACTTCCCTCCTCTGACAAAACCAACAGGGAAACTTGATTCCTATTCTTCCTGTGGCAGAAGCCAGTGATGCTGGTGGAAAACATCCACCTTTAATGGGACACTTGCATGAAACAGGGCGCCTGTGAGAGGAAATGCCGACTCTGGGCATCTCTAAAACAGAGAGCCGAAGCGACCCTGAAGAACAAGGGTCTGCCTGCGTGGCTCATCAGTAGCATCAGCCAGATCTCATTTAACCAGCCCGAGTCCAGACCTAGGTCCATCCACTATCTCTGCTTCACTGCAGCCCCTGCCTGAGGCCCCTTTGGAGGCTGCATCGACTGTGTTTCACTTCTCTCTTTTCATGATGGAAATGTCTTGGAGCAAGAACTATCATAACAACAGTTATTGCCGCCACGGCTGCTCCTGAATATTGAATATTTATGTGTCAGGCAGTAGGCTAGATGCTTTAGATACATTATCTCTAACCCTTAATACAAACCTGGAAATGGAAATTATTATCCACATTTCACAGAGGTAAAGTACATTGTCCAATGTCACTGAGTTACGAGGATGAAACCACGGGGTTAATTTAGATCTGCCTGGCTCCAACCACAGCACAATCCAGACAGGTTTATAATTATCCGAGTACTTTCTACTATCATTATTACGAGGGCAATTAAAAGCTAATAGATACTTTGGTGGTTCACAATTAGTCATTATTCTGTTACTCTAACAGCACCTTGGATTTATATTGTGTGACCTGCATCTGCTTTTTATGGGATTTACTTCATTGGTCCTTACCCCAGTCTTGTGATTCTCACATGCAGCTTCCCCCACCCCCACCCCTAATACCTGGACCATCTAAATGCATTCAAATTCTGGGAGCTGCAGTTGTTGGTGTTTATCTTCATCACTTTTCTTGGACCAGGGCATTGACCGATGGAAATAATATCATATTCAACCTAACGAGGCCTAAGATAAAGAAGAAGAAAAGCTTGTATGTATTCTTTCTTTTTCCCCATGTTAAGTTACCCTTTCCCATAGCTGAATATCAATTACGATCCCCTATTATAATCTAACCGAGACCTCAGAGACAGCATTGGGCGTTTCCCTCACTCAAGGGACAGCTTTGGGAACTGGCTTGTCCTGCTTCAACCGACACTACCGTTATAGCTCTCCATTAGCCCATCCAACCTTCCTGTTGTCTCCTTAATGTAGGAAAAAAAGTGCCTTTTCTGCTAACCAGCAAGTGGCCAAACAACACTTTTCCGTGCATTGGATCAAAGTCTGCCATCAGATTTTAGGTGCAGTCTCAAAACTGAGTTTCATCAGGGGGGTGACATCCGCTTGCCTGGTGCGGGGGCAAAAACGGAATGTGAAGAAAGGTGCCCACTATCAGCCTAGGGACAGGTGGCTCACGAAGGGACCACGGTAATTCGAGAAATCATGAGGTGTTCACTGAAATAACTTGGAGACTTTCACATTAAAAATAAATATCATCTAGCAGATAACATCTGTAATTATCTGGCTCAAAGGATCTACCTTTACTTTTTGCTGCCCTTCATTCTTTTTCACGATGGCAATTTGAAAGGAATGTGAACACTGGAAGCAATCAGGAGCATAGCCTGGCACCCATGATCTGGATTCCTCGGTGGATTCGAGATGCTAATGAGCAGCCGGTGTCCACAAATGCCTCACCTCAGTATAATGAGAGATAAGTCAACCAGACTGCATCACCCCTTGAAAGTGTGCGTTCAAATCATCTCTGCCTACAATGCAGCTCTTTCCAAATGACACGTTCTATAGCAGGCCAATAACTCATTTCTGCCTCCCTGAAGGTTTCTCTCCCTATCTCTGAACCCCAAATGCTTGACTCATAAATATTAACATTTTGTTAGTGCGGGATCTAAGGCCAATTTGAGTCGTTGAGATTGGGATGTGATTCGACTTGAAAAGAGTAATGAAGTCATTGTGAGTCCAAGGATAGAAAAGAGTTTTGCAGAAGAAAATATCTGAAACGGGGCCTAAAGTAAGGGACAACCTTTGGTTTCTTTACGCTCCAAATAAGGAAAATCACAATGGAAATGTTAGGCCCACTTTCACAGCCTCAAAATAGGATACTGACCCCTTCAAGCTCCCTGTTTCTTCTCCACCAAAATCGCAAGCCTGGCCTTTTCCGAATAAATGCCTAGCACATATTAGCTGTTATTATTAACATCTCTACATGCCTCATTTCAAAAAGCTTCACAAAACTCATTATTGTTTTTACTCACTCTGTTACTTAACTTTCCTACGAACTGCAGAGATGAGACTTGAACTCTGAGCTGCTAAAATCCAGGGCTGGGGATCGTAACCACGGCTTAAAGTTAACATGCTCTGGGCAACAACAGGGGAGGAAAGGCATCGTTCTGTCCCTTGCTCTGTAAGGCTCTGCTTTGCTGTTGAGAGAATCATTGTGAATTCACATTCTTCCCAGCTTAATGATGACACACATCATTAGCCTCAAATACAGAAACTTAAACTATTTTTACATGCTTCTTTGGCAAAAGAAGATGCTGTATTAGACACCTTCAAGGCGGTATTGGCGAGCAGCACGCATTTGCTATCTCTAAATGTATCTGTACTGATGGGCTTTGACTACGTAATGCTTTAAGGTAATTAAACCACAAAAACTCATTGGAATAATGTTTAGGGCTGACTTAAACCCTTAAAAGCCATTAGCTGTTAAATGCCAAGTTGCTCTGAGTCTCTGTCTGCATGAAATTGAATCATATTTGAAAGGTTTTGTAGGCTAGCGGCAAGATTCATAAAATCCCGACAGCTTTACAGCTTTCCTCATAAACCGGAGAATCTGAGGGAGGCAGTGGGAAGAGCTGGATGTGGGAGGGGAAACAGTGCGCGATCTTTTCCTCCGCTTTTTCCCTGGAATTTTCAGCTAGTTAACCCTGTTTTGCCTTTTCGTGGTTAAACTGCAAATATCCACTTAACCATCCAATTCAAATAAAAGGGGGTAGTAGTGCGTACTTACAGGGATGGACACGGCGGGGGGGGGGGGGGGGGGGAGAGATGGACAAGGCGCCAGCCCTGCCCTCAAGCAGCAGCTTCAGGCTCCAGAGAGACAGGCAGGTAAGTAAATGATATGCGCTGGGCTGGGCTGCGGTGAGCACAGCGATCGAGCAGGACTGTGCAAGGCAAGAAGGGGAGGCCGAGGAAGGTTGTGTGGAAGAGGTTATGACTGAGCTGTATTTAGCAGGCTAATGGAGTTACCAGGCAGAGAAGTGTGGCAAAGCATGTCTCACACACAAACGCCGTCAAAAACACACTGGACAAAAGTAATGGGCCTTGGCTGGTGTGGCTCAGTGGATTGAGCTTCAGCCTGTGAACCCAAAGGTTGCTGGTTCGATTCCTGGTCTGGTCGCAGGCGGGGTCCCCAGTTGGGGGGAACTGGGTGTGAGAGGCAATTGATGAGTGTGTCTCTCACACACTTAAGTTTCTCTTCCTGTCTTTCTCTACCCCAGCCCGTTTCTCTGAAAGTAAATAAAATTTTTAAAAACCTTGAATAATAAAAAATGTAATGGTATTTTTCACTCAGATCCAGATTTCAAACAGAGTATCCCATACACAAATGCACACACATTTTGATTTTTAAATGCCTGGCATTTGTATAAAGATTATGTGACCACCTGCCGACCCTGCTCATCGATGTCTCTCTCCGTGGATGAAAGTGCTTTTGTCATGGAAGGTCATGCATGGCGCAGGCAGAACCCTGCTGCTCCTGGTCGCTGCCATGGCCCCTCCACCATCAGGGCTGCGGGTGTGAACCTTTCTATCCTGTCCTGCCCCCTTCAACCCTCTCCTCCGATCACTCGGGACCCAACTGGTGCCTAGACCTCAGAGTCTCCAGTTCCCTATTCAGATAGATATGGTGAAGCCCATTTAAAATAGTGATAGGCAAAGGACACAGCCATTTTTCATAGTACTGGTCTGACGGAAGTGTATTAATTTCAATCAGTGTATTGTAAGAACCTGGTGGATATATATGGACAGGGGTGTGCTAGAAAGCATCTATATATCTGGACTGAAATGCAAGTTCCCCTAAATAGTTTCGCATTTTTCTCAAAGACTTAGTGGGTGTATTCTCAATGGAAAAGTAGAAATATTAATGTTTACTTCCTGTGATTGTGATGTGCATTAATAAAATAATGCATATGAACATATATAAAATACCCATAATATAGGGAATGCTTATAAGAACTATGTAGTAAGTATTTCTTCCTTTAGTTAACGCTTTAAGTTATTAGATGGACCAAATAATTCAATGACTTTCCCCTGTCTAATGAAGAAAAAGTGACCAGAAGTTATTACACAAGTCTAGTCTTCTACCTAATAACTTCTGACAACCCTTGGACTACATATTCTTCCATCAAATACGGGGTATCTCAGCAGAAGCGGCTGAGCTGGCTTCCCCTGAGCATGTGGCTGAACCTTCTCTCATTCTATGGCCCAAGCCTGTTAAGAAACATTGAAGAAAGCATTGAACAAGTTGTCTGTGCTCCTGCAGCCCCCTCCTCTGACCACTCGAGACCCTGCTGGGGCTGTTGCACTTAACCAAGAAGTGAGCTCACGGTCCTTTCATTGTTTCGTTCTACTTTTAATCCTCCCACCAACGGTCTATGATAGAAGCTTATCTTCTTTTCACTAAGATCCCTGAGTCTTAGAGGAAACAAATTCTTTAAGAATTCTGATAGCAATTTCCCCCGAGTTCAGGTTAAAGCATGTTCCAGGGATTTCCTGGGGTCTTCAAGGTTAAACAAGGCCACCTTGGTCGCCTAACCCCAGAACCTCCAGTGACATTTATCTTAGGATGATGGTACACAGGTGACGGAGAGCTCTAGCAACCCAGCTATCTAAACTCCATAGCAACCAGGCTTTAACCTGTACTACAGCACCTTCTTTATCACTGGCAGAATCACGGTAACACACAATCGTCAACTTTATGTGTTGGTTGTTGGCCATCTGTTTTACATCTCTGCAAGTCCGTTCCTGGAAACCAGTGTCCTGTCGATAATGTCTAACATTTGAATTCTTACTGTGTTCCAGTTACTGTGCTTGGCAGGATAGACAAACAGTTGGCAAATGTACAAGGGTCATTAAATGGAACAATTTCAAATAATTTTTAAACCCCCAAATGCCACGAAATACTACATCCTTGTTGGTTGGTAACATCTCCACTGCACAATGGTTCTGAAACTACATGTAGCCAGTCCTCCTGCTACGAATAGTCTCCTGCTATTATTTATCAAATACTTATTCATACTTAATATTATACAGCTAGTACCACATTAATCCTCCCAAAAAGTCTATGATACAGTGTTGTAATTTCCTCATTCCCTTCCATTCCCAGATAGGGAAACTGAGGTGCATAAAACTTAAGGGAACTTAAAAGGACAGGTGAAGGGAACGGGGTCCGGAGGAAGCGAACCGGACAAATGGCAATGACCAAGGAAAACAGGGATGGGTTCAAGGCTTCCACTGGAAGCACGGTTCACATGGTGCTTTGAGACAGTAAGAGTTATTAAGTTAAACACAAAGATTTTATAACCCAGTATGATTGGGAATACCACAGGTAAACAAAGGTGAAGGCTTGTCAGCACCGTTTTTTCAGATAATGTAAATACCTGATACTTGTATACTTCATTCTCCAAGAGAAACTTTTTCTTTCTCAGAGCATTTCATGCATAAAATATTACAAACAAAACACTTGGTACGTAATCATCTGGAGAAGGATTAAGCAAATGGCAGCTTCTGGACTGAACCTGGTTTGCTGCCTGTTTTCGTAAATCGAGCTGTGTGATAATAGTCATTCCCAGTTGCTTACATATTGTCTATGGCTGTGTCGGGACGACGACAGCAGAGTTGAGACATTACAACAGAGACCTCGGCATCTCCAAAGCCTGAAACATTTGCTCTCTGGCTCTTCAAAGAAAAGGTTTGCCAAGCCCTGATTCTTAGGATAAAGTTGCCAGAGCTTTCAAGTCAAGTACGTGTAATGAATAGCATGGAGGAACTAAACAGACTTCAAAAATTCAACTGCTTACTGGGACGAGACAGAAAGTACGAGAGAGTGCAGGGGAAGAGGCGTGAAGGGGCAGAGTGGCCGGCTGCAGCTGGAGGGAGCGTGGGCCCTTCTTAAAGAGGGCGGCTTCTTGACAGGTGAAGCCATATAGAAGTCCGGGCCAAAGGTTGCCAAATCTACTAATTTTTTCACCAAAAAAAATAATTTTTATATCTTTGTAAACTATTCTGATTATTTAGGTGTTTTTTTTTTTAATATTTGGATCTAAAGAAAACACAGGTGTGTATGGACTATAGGCAATCAAGGGCCAGTTTGTAAACTCATCTAAAGAGAATTCCAGGTTACTGGCTTGTTTAATTAGGTGATGCTATTGCTTTCATTAAATGCAATTATGTCCGTAAACTGTCCAATCAATTCCTAGTCTTTGCTGTGCATTCTTCAGCATTCTCCAAATATGTAAGCCCTACTACCACCACTATAACTACTAATGATAATAATAACAGTAATAACAACAGGTACGGTTTTAGACCATTTTTTTTTGTTTTTTTTCTTTTATTGAGGAGTGAGTAGGACATGGGAATGAATACTTAACTGACTTTGTAGTATGTCGATATCTTCGAGTAATGAAAAAAATCAGGGATTTTTCTAGCCATAAAATCAGAGGAAAAAATGCCTAGGGTAGGAGACAAGGAAAGATGGTGTTTTCAGCAAAATAAGTTGACTAGAAGGAGAGAGATGTGGAGGGTGGGGAAGGACTTTGGCCTGAAAATATTTCAGTGTTGGAAGAAAGACAGAAGCTAAGCGATCAGGAGAGAAAATATGACAACTAAATGAGAGGGTGTGATCAATTTAAAACCATGATGGTAACCAAATCTAAGAGTCAGGCTTCCTGCAAAAAAGCATGTTTTCCGCAAATGAATGACAACCAAGACTTTAAAACGTCCAATCAGAAGTGCAAAGAAATAAGAGCAAGGGTCACTACCCTTTCCAATCTATATTATCTTATTGGTAAAATATTTTGATTAGAATTGAAATGAAGCTGCGATTAGGAAGAAAATGTGCTTTTCAAATGACGAATCTGCTCAATAACAGAGTTAAAGTATTTGAACGCAATATGAATGTGAGTGTGACTTCTGTGTATACATATGCATATACTTATGTGTATATAAAATATGAGTTGCTAGACATATAAACTGTGTATGCTTCGATTTTGAGGGTGAGAAATACCGTCACTATGATGTCTACAAGAAGTACCTGAGCAAAAAAGAAGGTTCTGGTTGAAGCGAAGCCCTCCTTCATAAGCCACATTACTGAGCGCTGCTCTCCCCGTTGAGAAGCAGAGGATTCAGTTTATGCGCAAACGCCTTTAAAAATGAAAATGGCAGAACCTGGGCCAACCACACTTTGTTTTATCGGATTTCAAAATGGCCATGGTCGTTGCTAAAATATAAGCGTTTTTACACTTACGCCAAACGACACGGAACTGGTAGGGCGGCACTCACTTTTCAGCCTTCACCCCAGGGTGGAGGAGCGGTATGAATCCCTGGGAATAATGCTGTGGGCACCGGCTTCCTGCACTCGCGTTACTGACTTTCCCCAGGTGAGCCGGATGACGTTTTTGCCGGTCCAGCATCCCTTCTCGCTGCAGCGATAGGTGATCGGATCCCCAACCGGACGTGGGCAGGTCCCTGCGTGAGACAGCTGGCGTGGCTGTCCTCCCTCACCCTCTCTCCGTGAGCGCGAATGACACAGCTGCTGTCTCCTCTCTTTGAATAAAACCCAGACTTGTACCAATCTGCAAATGTGATGACAATGTTTAAAATGTAAATCGTCATAATAAAGCTTGAATGTGAACCTCGCTGGTAGGGTGGATTTAAATAAACATGTTATCGAGGAACTTACGCCTGAGAAGAGTCTCATTGCGCTTTCCTTTGGGACGCCTCGCAATCTGGAATGATCACTGTTTCAGCTACTGTGCTAAGTCAAGGTTGAACACGCCATTATAGTAAGGCTGCTACCTTGAAAATTGGGTTCTTAAAAGCTTTTGAAAACAAAGGTCTTAAACGTGTGTTGTGAAATTTTATCAGGTAACGAGTTTCAAAAATTCTCTTCCATGAACGCGTTTGTCCTCAGTGTGGCACTTATCAAGAGAAGAAAATCCTATCATCACCACTAAATCCTTCTTAAAGTTCTCATTGATCATAGCCTGAGAACAAGATTATTTTAAAAAACAGTCCTACACTGAGACAATATGGAGGAGATTGTGGAAAATCTCAACACTCCATTTGAGATTACATCTAGTGCGTTTTCAGGCTCAAATTTTACTCCATCGATAAAGATGGATTATCAGTGCTCGCCTCTTAATTAAGGACAAACAATGACTACTGCTTCTTGTAGCTGCGGCACAAATACCGTAACCTTTCCCTTCTGTATTAAAAATCCTGTATTTGATCTATTTGTTATTTAGCTGAATAATCCAACCCTTGTGACTTTTAAAGAATCAGGTATTGACTTAGGAAGAAGCCATCTACCTAGGAGTGAGATTGTATTTTTCATCATGATTGAATTGAATGCTGTGCTACCATTACCAGTTCAAAACGAACAGAAGAGAAAAACTGAATTTTAAGTTGGCTTTTGATGGTGATAATGGATAAGTAATTAAGGTACTTTTAAATTGGGGGGGGGGAGTCAATTAAAAAGATACTTTATGCTTTACTCTAAAATTTTGTAAGTACTTCTGGGTCAGAAGTGTTACTATTCGCAAATCTTCAAAGATGTTTTCGCCCGTGTTGCTCTGTTGCAATATGTTGGTATTTGTAACCCAAAAATCAAAGCAGTATTTACTTTCTGATAAAACAATATTTGTTCTTAGATCAAAGAATAATTTACACATGGAAGGACCATTTAGCACCACTGCTATGTAACACTGAAATAAAGGAAACAATGTGTTAATCCATATTATACACTACACTTGATAGTTTTAGAAGCATAAATAAAAGCAATTAAGACAGTCACCTACCGCGACCCTGTCTTTTTCCACTTTGGGGAGAAATAGAGACTCAAGTGGATTGTCAGATGTCAACTGGAGATAGAAATCCAGATGTTGGGAAATCTCTAAATTGCCTGGGGTTTTGTTTTTGTTTTGTTCATTTTCTTTGTTTGTTTGTTTTGTTAGAAGCAGATGCTAGCAGAGGATTCACTTGGAAGAGATTTACAAGGGAAAATCCCTCTGATGGGGAAAAACTGGGGAGGGAAGATCAAGCACCATCAGACCCCAATGCAGGATAACTCCCGTGGAGTAAAGAGGGAAGAGAAAAACAGCTACAGATGTCTTAGACTGCTTTACTGTTCTGAAAAACTTTTGCTAAATCCAATAATAAGACCTAGAGCCAAGGCTGCCAATCAATCAGAGGAGGCCCTCCCCATCTCCCAGCAACCAGCCTGCTTAGCCATTGGCTGGAGCAGTTTCTGCATATAAAAGCTGTGAAGTAACAGAGTGTAGCAGCTGAAGCCATCACTCAAGGGTGCCTCCTGCAATTGAGAAGACAGCAATACTTTCAGTAGTGATGGTAATGATAAATAACAAGATTGGTGATTATTAGTAAGTGTCTTCTGTTCACCGGTCATTCTAATAGCCATTTTACTTGAGTGAATGCTGAAGGTCTCATTAGGTAACCAGGGGTTAATTTCTTGCCAATTTTTAAAAGATAATATAGACCCAGGCTCTGTGCAAGATCACTCAGTCTGCTAATAAATGTCAAATCATTTAAGTCCTCTGAACCTCATTTGCTAATAGGCACATCTGAAGGTGGATCATAGCACCTACTCTCAAGCGCCACGAGGATTCAATGGCACTGTAACTTGGACTAAACACAGGGTCTATCTACCAGCTGCTGTTACAGGGCATCTAACTTCCCACTTCCTATTAGACCTCAATGGTACGGCCCCTTTCCCCGCACTCAGTGTTTTCCGAGGACCCACCTTGCAGAAGCCCGTATGAGAGTCTTGGCTACTTGCATATTAATCTATCATTGCCTTTGACTAGAGATCAATGCTGTAGCATAGAAGTTAAGAGAATCAATGTCACAGCCACGGAGCAAAAAAAAAAAAACTCATTCAACTTCCCTCTCTCTGACCTCTAAGTAACCCTTCTCTAATTGAAACCAGCTAGCTGCGGAGCTTTTCACTTAATTTTTCTAAGCCTCAGTTTCCTCGTCTCATATAAAGAGGACTAATGAGCCCAATCCTGTAAGGTGTGTAGGATTAAATAACATAAATGTATGGAAAATGCCTACACAGTAGGAAAATGGGGGCTGTTACTATAATTATTATTATTACTACATCGTTTTTTTTAAAACACAGCACTCAGTGCTCTGGGCTGCCGTCTCCAGCTAGACCTTGAAGTCGAGCCTTGACCTCTTCGTCGCTCTGGTGAAGACACAGGTGTTGCTCCGTCAGGGAGGTCACCAGACAGAGAGGAGCTCCTCCCAGGCTAAGTCACCAAAACGACCACAAGCTATCCTCAAAAATTCTCATACTCACGCAAGGCTAATGGCAGATGGCCTGAGTTGTAGTGGCTCCTCTATCCCCCATTTCGGAAAAATGTAAATACTTCTCAGATATAAGTTGTAATAAGAACACCCAAGATTTACACACTGAACCAAAAAATAGTTGAAGAAAACTGGTAGCTCAGAGACCTAAAATCCATAAATTCAATCTAAATATACTGATTTCTGAGAATTTCTCCCTCACAGGGAACAATGAGAGTAATATTCATTTATTTGAAACAGAAAATTGGCCACTTTTGGGGATTTTTTAATTCTTGTGAAAAATCAAATAGGTTTACATTTAAAACAGTTTTTTGAGAACCTACCCTATTTGCTTTTCCATAAATGCATTAAATTTTGAATAGCTAAATAAACCTTGAATACATAAGGGAACCAAGGCACAATGAGAAATGTACAACCCTAAACGCATTTGCTTTCCTTCCTGTACCTAATTTTAACACCATATAATGAGAATAAATATTGAAATGAGATTCAATGTCCCAAATTCCTCCCCTGTCTGGGGGTGTCTTTCATTGCTTCAGTTACCAATTCACACAGTTTAAGGAATAGGTTCCCTAACAAAACAGCTCCTAACCTCACCTCACCCGTCTTTCACATTCTCTGTCTACCTTATCATCTCCGTGACAGCACTAATCATGAATTCTACTCATTTTATTTTTAATATAATTTTCTTTAGTGATCTCTACTCAAATGTAAGTGCCAGGATGACAGAAGTTAGATACCCCTGCTTTTCTCCCCTGTGTCTAACGCTGATCCACGTCTCTGACACCAAGAAGACAAACACTTTCCGAGAGGAAGGATGCAACCCGAGATAATAAGCAAGAGAGAGAATGAGGGAAGGGCGAAAAGGAAAGCAGTGACAGAGAGGAGAAAGGAAGAGAGGCACAAAGGAGGAAGACAGAATTGAAAGAGGAAAAGAGAAATAATTCGGGCCTCATCCCGTGTCCTGGGAGACTGAACTATTCCCTTACGAGTCTCCGTTAAACCTGCTGCATCACATTTTAACACTCCGACTTCCTCTCTCCGTCCTGCCATCCTTGCTCAATTGCCTGTCAAGTCACACCATGGAAACCGTCTTTTTCTCCCAAGCTATTGTGGTAGCAAAATTTACCAACAGTTTGCCATAACAAATAGCAATTCTTTAAGGTGGGAAACCCTTACATTAAACATCAGACTTCGCCGTTCCTACAGGCTGATGGATGTTTCCCACACAATTTGTCCCAAGTAACTGCCGTTTCTTTTCTATTTTTCCTATCTCCCCATATCTCTTTACTCTCCGTGCTCCCAGGAAATGCCACCTCATCCCCAGCCTGGTGTTTCACACAGAGCAACGCAGGTCTCCTTCCTCCCAGTCTTGCTTCTGTATTCATTTTTTCCTGCTGCAGAGATATTGCTCACTCCTTCATAATTTACCCACCTCTTACCTCTTTCAACAAAGGTTTCGTCGTATTGCGGGATCGCCTGCAATAAAAACAAAGAAATAAAAATAAAACTGTAAGGACAATATACGCAAAGGATTATGATTAATTCAATTTTGTTCAACTGGAGTCAGAAATGGGGGGTTGGGGAGCAAATGAGTTAAAATGAGATATTAAGGCCAGAAAAAGTATATGTTAGAGAAAGGAGGGAGTGAGGAGGTGGCAAAAGTAAAGAGGATCAAATATATGGTGACTGAAGATTTGATTTGGATGGTGGGCAACAATGCAATGTGCAGATGATGAATCATAGAAATGTACGCTTGAAACCTATGTAATCTTAGTCACCAATGTTACCCCCATAAATTTAATTAAAAATAAAAGTTAAAAAAAGAATATGAGCTCTACACGGGGGCTGAGTGATGAATAAAACACCAGAATAACGTCCTTAGAATAAGTCTTCAGATGCTCGGTTAACCTGAATATTGGGCCCTGAGCCTCCAGGCACCCCAGATTTAAAGAGAAACATGGCTAGTTTTATAATTCTTATTTTCCACGTGCAGTAAACAGACAAGCTCCTTGGGGAGAAGCAACGCTTTCCCTAACACTTAACTCTAAAATGACATTTTATGTACACAAATATTGAGAAATAATCAACAGAGGCCAGAGAAGTTAGCTCAGAGGCAAGATTCTGGGCTACTAAACTTATGAATAAGCATGACTGGCGAGTTCATGGGCAGGAGGGAGCCCACTGACATAAGAATGGGAGCATCAGCAGGAAATGGATGTCTGGTGGACACAGGTCCCTGGAGACAAGCGGGTTAGAGTGTGCAGTTAACAGTCCCTTCCGCCCCCTTGCTGATCCCTCCAGGCCCCTACCTTTCTCATGCATCCACTTAATGCTTGGATTTCCTTATATTTACATCCTCCAGATGGTACAATGCAACCTCCTCACCGAGCCACAATCACATATATTGGAAGCAGGGGCAGACAGAGCTCTGGGCTAGAACTTTAATGTGCCACTCACTGAAACAGCTATTTCCCTTAATGGTCTCTATCCAAAGAATAGCCCAGTGAAGGTGACACTGGCTATTAACCTATTCTGGGTGTGGGAGGCCCGCATAAATGATGCCTGAATTGTTTCTCAAGAACAATTTGGGTGTGCATAGAAACTGCAAAATAGGCTCTGTCACCCACGGATAAAAGGTTCCCATCATAC
>PVKU01016594.1:0-14066 GCA_004027475.1 Anoura caudifer | reverse complement strand
CTTTTTTTCCTTTCCTTTTCACAAATATCTGGTACTGAGAGATATCTTTCCTCTGGCAGTGGGCATAGCGAACCTAGTGGGGGGTCCTTTCGGTAATAGTATATTGTATACTCCCCTTCGGTCTCTTCTGTAATGATGGTATTAAAAACTCCAGCTGGGGTGAGATATTTGTGATACTGGCTAGTTTTTCTTACTGAACAGATTTCTTTCACCTGCGTAACAATACCACATCTTATGTTCCCATAGCAGATCAGTAGCGAAAATTGCATGAACAAGTTCTCATCTCAAGCAAAACAAGCTTGGTGGAAAGAAAATCATCCTTTCAATCAGAGCCATCAAAACAGAATTTTTCAGTGAATAAAATAGAATTTGCTCTATGAGACTTTATAGTATTTATGGATAAAATGAGATTTAATTAGGTTTATCTCAAAAACATAATTTATAAAGCATATGATATTTACCAGGGACTGTGCGAAATTCTGTCCTGGAGTCACAAAATGCCTCAGTTTCTGCCCTCGAGAAAGCAAAAATTAGGTGTGGAAGGTATACAAATGTAGCCACTCAGGACATCACCAAATATAAAAATATGTTGACATTTTCACTGATATAAAATGAGTTTTCTTTCTTGATATATGTTTGGAGAAGATAAAATGAGATACCAAAAATAATTTTAATAAAAACTTATTTGCTTATATTTGGATAAGTAAGCATATGAATTTGCTTGTAATATAAGAGTAGAAAATAATTTTATGAGCAGCTAAATTCTGGGCAGCCAGATATTAGATCAAGTATCTAGACTCACCATTAAATGAAAGTTTGTTTGCTAATTCTATAAAATATTCAATAAAATGTCAATGTGAAAATAAAAAAAATCATAGAAACATTGGTGTCTTTTTGAGAAATGTTTTCTCTCAAAATCCACAAGTTGATTTATTAGAATTTTTTCATTTGAAAAGATCGCTAAATCTCTATTAATTTGTATTTCATATATATATATAATGCACACACACAGAAAGAAGATTGTTTTCAGGTAAATTCAAGGATCTTCAAATGAACCAAGAGTTCTTAAAATGTATGTATGTAACATAGTCTAAGAGTTTTCTACTCAAGCTCTGACTGACTTTTCTTTTTGCTTCCAGGAACGTATTGGAAACAAAGATTAAAGAGAATTCTGAAGTAAGTCATTTACTGACTGAGAATTTAATTGTGGGGTTGCCAACCATGTTTTGATTTTGCATCACCTTGTTCCAGGTTTAAAAACCTATTGATTCATTTATATTTATGACAAATTTCCACCACATTACATACATACATTATTTGGGATGCCTCCCAATAGAATTTTGTCAACCTTCTGTGCGCAATTAATTAAAAGCCCTGGTTCATGTGTTATCAAACTTTTACAGTGGGTTAGAATATCTGAAATCTAAACTGAAAGTCTCTTTTAGCCCAAATGACTACTTATTTCCCAGTTTGGAAGGCTCTTCACTTCATGAATTTGAAAAGGGGGATTAAAGCCAATGGAGAAATCACCTTGAGCAGAATGTGGCTTTGCTGATAACAGAATTATGTTTCAGAGCAAAGGAAGCCAGACTCTGTATCTAATTAACAAACCAAATGTGATTTAAAAAAAAAAAAAGTCAAAGGAGAAAACTTTTAGCCTAAAATTATGATACTACTTGCAAAAGAAGGAACAAGGTGTAACAGCTGAGCTCTGCTTATTCAGTATTTGCAAATTACACTGTACTTTTAAGAGGAACTCAAGTAAGCACAGTCTTTATTTCCTCTACAGCCGAGTAACATCCCTAAACCTACAATTTTAGCTAACTCACCTTCCCCACAAAAGTGCCTGTGAATCACGTAAGGAGCTGTTAAAACCTATCAATGCTTGGGCTGTAGCACCCAGTGATTCGGTTTTAATTAAAATAGGATGGGAACAGAAAACAGCTTTTTTATAATATAGTTACATGTATGTATTTCCAGGTGACTATACTACATACACAGGGTTGAAAACTTTGAAGTCCTAGTCTGTTAATTCTGAGAAATTTGGAGTCATTTAAAAATATATGTATTGTGTTAATCTTCGTAATATTCACTTCATTTATCCCATGGGTTCCTCAGAATTACTTTAAATTTCAAAAGATCAGTGTGCATTTAGTGTGAAGCAGTAGGTAATAGACCAAACACCCAGAAGGATAAAACTGGCAATGATAATAAGTATTTATTTAAAGGGGCAATTTACCATGTACTTGATATTGCAAAGATCTTTTTATATCTATCATCATGTATGCCTATTATTTTTTGTTTCTGTTTTTGTTTTAGATTCAGATGAAAAAGCTTGAGTTAATCACAGTTCTTCTATCCATGGCGATGTACATTTTAGGCCCATACAACATTCCTTCTATCTACTTATTTAATCCCTTAAGCCTCTCCCATTTTCCCCACACCATGACCAGCAACCCCATCCTTTCCTAAATAATGTGTAATATTTCATTGCATATTAAAATATTTTAACATGAGGTAGAGCAAGTTTTATTACTGTCATGTTTACAGCTTATGAAGCTATAAATCAAGTGGTTTTTTATATGCATATTTTAAATAATGAAAATATTGGCTCAGAAAGTAAAGTTATTGTACGGTTCTAGAAACACATTTCTCTGCAGTGTACCCATCAACATTACCACTGGAGATGAATGAGTGCTTCTTTTCAAATACAATTGCTAAAACTAGAAATTATTCATCCATTACTCTTAATAATCTAAAGATGAAAAATTATTTTATATTCTTCCTTTAATTTAGAACACTTTGCAGCCAGAGAGGTTGAACAAATTTTCATATGCTTAGTGGCAATTTGCATTCCATTTATGTTTAGTTGTTTAGTTTCTTTGACTATTTCACCCTAGACATTTTTTATTTAGGTACAATTAATATTCAACAGAGTTTGAATATTCAGCCAGATGAATTTGCACAATTGTATACATGTGAAAATATTATGCAAAATAAAGTACATGTCATTGCCCCCCAACTAAAAATTTCATGTTTTTTCTAACTGTCGTCCCCTCCAACAGGTGCTTCTTCCCACAACAACTTTCAGATTTCTATCACTATAGATCGATCACTTGTGTCTGTTGTTAGATTTCATGTATCCTGTACAACAGCATGCCAGACATGGTGGAGGTTGTGACTCTCAGCCATCTGGAGGTGAGAACCCACCAATGAATGATCCAAACACAAGAAAAACCCAATTACAACACGAGAGCCCACATAAACTGCTTAAAGGGCATCCTTCAAAGATCCAGCTCAGGAGTTCAAGGAGACTGCAGCACTGAGTCCCACAGGACTCCTATCACAGAAGGCCACCCCATGAAGATGGAACGTTAAAGCAGAGCAATCTAATACACAGAAGCAAAAAAAGAGTCACCTACAAAGGGGAGACAAGGAAACAACTGTCAAATTTAACTACATAGGTAGAATTACTTTAGATAAAGTTGCAAATTTTATATTCTAGACAGAATATTTTAATTTTGAATTAATTTTAAAAGAGATATAACAATTAGCCCTGGCTGGTGTAGCTCAGTGGATTGAGCATGGGCCTGTGAACCAAAAGATCGCGGTTCAATTCCCAGTCAGGGTACATGTCTGGGTTGCAGGCCAGTTCCCACAAAAGGACGCACGAGAGGCAACCATACATTGATGTTTCTCTCCCTCTCTCCCTCTCTCCTTCCCTTCCCCTCTAAAGATAAACAAATTTAAAAAATATTAAAAAAGAGATATAACAATTAAAATTGCAAAAATTGACATAAACCACATGTTTAATTTTAGTTATAAGCTATCTATAATGAAAGGGCATATTTTAAAGGTTTATTAGAGATAAAATTGGGTGTATTATATTATTATGTTAAACTAAACTTTATTATTTAGTAGAGATTCTATTAACATATCCTCTAATCTTAACATGCATCTATATTTTAAGTGTAAAATTAACAGAAAATTAATTTGAAATTAAAATTGAAATTGGAAATTACTTCTAATTTTTTAACTATTTCATCTGATGACATTTCAAAAATTAGCTTTCTCCAAGACTACTCATAATGTGCACTTAATGATTGCAATGATAGAAGCACATACTGTGTGATTACTAAGAAAAGAACACTGCACGATAGGATAGTTTCACAGAAGCACACGACTCTTGATATACCGTAAACTGGTTACATATTATAGAATATTAAGATGCAACTCTCTTACATGACCTTTTTCTCATAGTTATAATTTTTTTTAATAATACAAGATTTAATTTGCCCTGACTAGTGTGGCTTATTGACAACCAGCCTGCAAACCACAGGATCACTGATTTGATTCCCAGTCTAGGGCACATGCCTGGGTTGTGGGCCAGGTCCCCAGTAAGGATCACGTGAGAGGCAACCACACATTGATGTTTCTCTCCTTCTCTTTCTCCCTCCATTTCCAACTCTTAAAATAAATAATAAAACCTTTAAAAATATTTATAAGTGTTTTCTAAGAAAAAGTAATGTCATTAGTAGAAATACTAGAATAGATCTATTGGATTGTATAGTTCAAAAGCATCATACTATATTATTAAAGGGTATATATTTTTACTACATTAGAGTCAATATGGTATTTTATTTTTTCTGAAACAAATTCTACCTGTCCTCAAAATATTTTCTAGTCCCCATTTACTACACATTTTGAAGAATGGCATAAGAGCATACACACACATTATACATGTATATAAATACATAAACATTCAAGCATATTAGCTTAATAATCCACTTTCTACAATAAAATTTAACCCAAAATTGAAACTATATTATTCCCATTAAAATAAAGAAGGAATGTGACAATATCATATAGAATACATTTTATAATTTAAAGTTAATTATAACAGGACTCTATAATGCATGACATTTTAAGACTATACACTCATTCACACTTCAAAGTCTTTTAGAACTAAGTTGATACAAAATCATAGAGCCAAATTAACCCAAGTAACAATCCTATGTATAAATATTTTTTAAATATTCCTCAGTTAAATGTACACACTTTGTCGCCTAGCTTCAGTGATGGAACATTTATTACTTAAAAAGTCAAAGCATTCCATTTTGAAATATAAATACATACAATTGATGTCACAAATCTATCTATATGAATTATTTAGGGGAGGTCTTGCTTCTCAATTTTCCAGTTAAAGAATATGCTATTCAAAGTGCTTATGGCTACCTGGCTATTGTATGATGATGCAGGAAAGCCCAACTTAAATCTTCCAACTTGAAGTTTATTTATGTATTTTTTAATGGTTGCTCAAGTACAATTATCTCCATGTTCCCACCAGCACTCTCCCCCACCCCACCCACACCCACCACCATCCTCCCACTATCCTACCCCTCTTTGGCTTTGTCCATGGGTCCTTTATACATGTTCCTTAACTTGTCCCTTCCCCTTCTTTCCCCGATTTTCTCCGCCCCCCACTCTGGTTACTGTCAGTTTGTTCTTTATTTCCATGTCTCTGGTTATATTTTGCTTGCTTGTTTGTTTTGTTGATTAGGTTCCACTTAGAGGTGAGATCATATGGTATTTTTCTTTTACTGCCTGGCTTATTTCATTTAGCATAATGCTCTCCAGTTCCATCCACGTTGTCCTAAAGGGTATTTTTATCACTGAACTATTATGCTTTTTTACTTTTATGATCAGCAACCTCTTTTTCTTTTACATTTAATTCTGAAAACTCAGGAACATATTAGATTCAAGTCAAGTGTAGGTGTTTGTGTGTGTGTGTGTGTGTGTGTGTGTGTGTGTGTTTGTATTTCTTACTATTTTGAAAATAGGTTTGCTATAATTTTTTAAATGTTAAAAATCTGAAAGAATTCAGACTTACAGAAAAGTTACCATATTAGTACAAAATCCCCAGATTCCACATATTAAATATCATCCTCTCTCTCTAGATGGATAGAGACATTTATAGAGTAATAAATAAACTATTAGATTTATAATTTTTCTCCATTGTGTGAAAGTAAGTTGTAAACATATTATCCTTTTACCTCCCAATACTAAAGTGTCTGTTTTCTAAACACAGACATTCTCTGCCATAAAAGATGATACAATGATATTATTTATAGATATTAACATTTCATTAATTGTCCAAATAGTGAAATTTGTAGCAGCAGTAAAAAAATATCTAGTCCAGGATCAAATCCAAAATCATATTTATTTGTTTTGCAACTTATTTCAAAAATATTTTTGAGATTTTAGAAAATATATGTGATAAAGAAAACAAAATATTCTCTATTTCTCCAAAATTGAGATGTATTTTTTCAGATTTCATTTATTTATAATTATAAGGAATTTTATATTTTACTTCTTTTACAGGACTGTAGAACTGGAGAACCGAATGTGATGTGAAAAATAGGCGCAGCCTCCCTGCCCAGGTCACAAAGTAGTAAGAGACCTCTATTAAGAGTTTCAGTGACTGTGAAATAGTCACATAATAGACTGTGAAATAGGTTCTACCTGTAAGTAGAACCTAATCAATAAAACAACAGGCAAGCAAAATATAACCAGAGACATGGAAATAAAGAACAAACTGACAGTAACCAGAAGGGAGGAAGGAGGAGATAATGGGGGAAAGAGGGAGAAGGGTCATGTCAAGGAACATGTGTAAAGGACCCATGGACAAAGCCAAATGGGGGTAGGATTGAGTGTGGGAGGTGGGGGTGGGAAAGGTGGGGGAGAGCGATGGGAGGAAAATGGGGACAACTGTAGTTTAAAAACAATAAAAAAATAATTTCAGTGCCTAATTTTTAGTATTAATCTCAACAATAACTAGGTCTAATATTTGTGTCAGAGGAATACTGTCTGGAAACACTAGTCAGCAACCAACGGTGAAAGGAAGACTGTCCGTGAAGGAACAGTGTACTAACATCTAGAATTACACTGAAGGACTAAGCAGCAACTGGTGAAAAAGCTGGTTATCGTAGGTTTAAGACGAGACCTTCAGTTTTCCAGCGTATCCAGAGGAGAATACTAAAGGGAGAACAATAAAGTATTTAATTATGTATACATCATGAGCATGTCCACATTTTTAAATGGTATTTCAAAAGATGAGTTATTTTTACTGCTAAATATTGTATCATATGGATTAACCAATTAATTACTATTGGAATTTTATTGGTTTCTCCTGTTATCAATAGGGACGTTATGGATATATATATATAAACATTCAAAAATATATAAAAATACATAACTATGAGTCTATTTTATGTAATAAATTTATAATATTATTAACATATCTTATATATTATATTTTATATGCTTAGAAATATGTGTATGTTATATAACTACATATGATTTGCATGTAGTTTTATGTATATATTATATGTAAAGTATAAATTTTATACATATGAATGTTTAGAAGTGAAATTTTTGAGTCAACAAGAAGAAAATTGTTATTTTGATAACAGTTTCCAAATTACACTACAAAGATTATGTCACGTGTTTGCATATGTGTATCTGAAACGCATTTTCTCCCATCAGCATTCAAGGAAAGTATGGTTCACTGATGTTTTGGGAATACCTGGTCAATTTTTACTAATATTATAAGAGAAAAATGATATATAAACTGCTTTAATTTAATAATTTATCGGTGAAAATACTAAACATTTTTCATATTTATTCATTATTTGCATTTATTTTTATCATGAATTGAACACATCCTTTAACCAAAACAACTCTTCCTGTAATATGACTAATAAGACTTTGCGGCATGTTCTAAAATTTACTTTTTTTTTTATTTCAATATTTGCCTTTTGATATTCTTTATGCTACAGATGTATGTCATGGACTGAATGTTTGTGTTCCCTCAAGATGCTCATGTTGATAACTTAATCTCCTATGGGTTATGTTAGGAGGTGAAGCTTTGGGGAGATAACTGGGCTTAGAGGAAATCGTGAGAGTGAGCCCCATGATGGGATTGGTGTTCTTATAAGAGAAAGAGAACAGTGCCAGCTGCAAACCGAGAGGGGTGCCCTCTCTAGGGACATAACCAACCTGCACCTTGACCTTGGATTTCTCAGCCTCCAGAATTGCGAGAAATCAATTTCTGACGTTTAAGTCATCCATTCCTTGGTATTTTCTTGTAGCAGCCCTAACTGACTAAGATAATACATATATTAAATTCTCCAATTAACATTATCAATTGTACTTTTTATGCTTTAGAAGCATGTCTCTGTGTGCATGAATCACAATTGAATAATCCTGGATAAAAGCTTGATTTAGATTTTGAAGGTAACATTGTTCAAAGGCAGTACAAGGAAATTCCAAAGCAAACAAAACCCATGGGTAAAAAGCAGAGGGAGTTTTTGTTCTTCTGATCCCCTTTGCCCACAATCTGCGCATTCGTGGTCAAGGTACATTTGACACCTATTATCAGACCAACTTGCCCTTTGTAGAATCTAGGCTTTTCAAAATCATTTTACGTAAGTAGTGGTCACTTTTTAACAATTTGTTGTTTATTTGCCTGGGAATTTTACTTGGTATCCATCAGTCAAATTTGCTAATGTTTCATTTCTATTTCTATAAATTATAATCTATTTTGTCAGATATGGTGATGATATAACATC
This sequence comes from Anoura caudifer, assembly GCA_004027475.1. NCBI lineage: Eukaryota > Metazoa > Chordata > Mammalia > Chiroptera > Phyllostomidae > Anoura > Anoura caudifer. The sequence goes on along the minus strand of PVKU01016594.1, from coordinate 5,436 downwards.
ATCTAAATCAGAACACTTTTTGAAGTGAAAGGGGAAACAATTAATAATTGTAAATGCCTCTCCCCCACAAAAAAAAAGGCATAAACTTGAACTTTCCTGTCAAAATAGAGCATATTGTCATTTTAATCACATATATTACCAATAGTTAAGTGATGTGTCTTTAAATGCATGTATTTTTTTCTTTTTCAACTATGAACATCTATATGCCAGGAAATATTATAAATGTCAAAACTATTGATCTATAAGAGTTAGACTTTGCCTTTTTTTTTTTTCACAGAAAAAAAAAAAGTCTGAGAAGGAAGACATAAAAAATAATCACTTGACATCTAGGTTATAGGTTATGTGTTATGATAGGCCTGAAGACATATGAAGTCTCATAATGTCACCAAGGAGAAAGGACGTTCACAAAATTATTCTATGAAGACCATAGATTTTTTGCCCTTTGCTACATATACTACTTTATTTTATATTTACATTTGTCTCAAATACACTTTCTACCTTTCCCCCAAAATCGGATTCAGTCTCTAAGACTAATGTGGCCCCTCTTACGTAAAGACCCCCAGAGTTGGAGTAAACTCCCCTTTGGTGCTCACCCAGCCCATCTGTACACACTCACATAAAGGCTTGTTGATGTTATTCCACTCTTCCAACATGTGGCTTAGCGTTTTATCCTAGTTTAAAACATACTCTTTTGAAGAACTGGAACTATGTGGGCATTTTTATGTATCTTCAGCACCATACAAAGTGCTTTTGTGTCTTTATTTGTAACTGTCAAGGAAGTTATGCATATATCAGTACACTTGATTTTAGCCAAAAGGCAAAGAAACTATGTACACATACGGTCAAAAGTTTCTCAAGTTTACAATTACTTGATTGTATTCCTTGGAATCTACTTGAGAATATAGAACATAGCTGATAATCTAGTCCTGGTAGTAAAGGTTTTTATGATAGTAAAGACTCATAAAGCCACAATCCTAATCATACTAATTATTTTTGACAGTGTAGCCCCAAAACTCAATCTATCATTTGTGAAATAATTGCTGGTAGTATTTCAAGTAAAGGGCTTGAGGTCAACACAAAAAAAGTGAAACCTTCTAATAGAAACTTTGTGCAATCAATACTTCTTTTCTACTCAGGATTATGTATTTTCCTAAGGTGTTCAAAAGAATTATCTCAAGTTACGTAGGAAGGCAGAGCAGCACATCTGACAATCAGTGAATGAGATGTCTGAGGGGAAGGTGAAGCTTCCTCCACGAGGCATCCAGAACACCGTGTCCTCCTAGTTGGCCTCCACCTCTCTAGCCATTTCTTCCCATCCCCTTTGCTGGATTCACTTCATCTCTCCAACTTCAAAATCTGGAGTGTCTCCAATCTTAGTCCTGGGACCTCTGCCATGTCTCACACAGTCCTTCAGTCATCTCCTTCAGTTTCATGGATTGAAATGCAATCTGTATGCTGACACGCCACAATTCATATCTCTGACCCCTTCATTTCACCTTAGTTCAAGACTAATAGCTTCATTTGAATGGTTAATACATATTTCTCATTTAATGCTCCAAATGAATTCTTAAACTCCCCCTAAAACTGCTTCTACATTCTCCATTCTCCATTTTAGGAACAGATCCTTCATATTGCTCAGACCAAAAAGTCTGGAGTTGTTCCCTGCTTTTCTCTCTTATCCTCAATGTTCTCTTTGTTGGTACATCTCAGTCTTTGAACTATAGCTATTCTCAGCCACTTCACGTTGGCCAGCTATCACCCTAGTCTCTATAATTCCACTATTGTTCTCACAAAGTTAATAGGAAAACATAAGTCAAATCAAAGCCCTTGGATGGCTTTTTCTTTTACACTCAGAGTAGAAATTTAATTGCTTGCAGTGAACAAGAAAGGCTCACATGTTCTCACCTCTATAACCACTTTCACTTAATCTTCATTTCCATAACCCCTACCAACAACATCTTCCATACCAGCTGCGCTAGCCTCAGAGATGCTCCGCAAACAAACAAGGGGAACAGTCCTGCCTCAGAGCCTCTGCCTTGAATTAATGCTCTTTCCTTAGATGTACATACTCATGTTCTCATGTCCTTCAGATTCTCAGGAGGCTTTCTTTGAAGCCTCCCTTTACTGAAACATTTCTTTATTTTCTCCATTATTCATTATATCACCACCTAACATATTATAAATTTTTTATTTGTACCTTTTATTTTCTCTTCTTAAATTATATTGATTTTTGCTATATTTATTTCCTAGTATCTAATATGTTCTTTAGTAATGTTTATTAAATGTTAAATGAGCCTATTAGCTCTTCTCAAAAGACGGTATGTACATATTCTGAATCAATGTTTACACTCAGGCCCATAGCTGCAGCGAGCTCTATGTCTATTTAAAATAAAAAAAATCTCTTGCTTCTTTTGTTTTAAGCAATATATTGTGAATGTCAAGAAAAGGACATTGTACCTTTTACTTGATGTTTGTTGAATTTGAAACAATTTCTGGGTTTTCAAAAATCTACTCCAAGTTTTCCCAAAATAATGTTATTGCAAGGGGATTCTTAAAGGCATTTATTTCTTACTTATAATATTGTGCTGCCAAATTTTTATAAACAATAAATGTTTTGAAATATAAAGTGCAATGAATGTCATAGAAGTACTATAATCAACTAATGAAATTAATACATTGGCTAAAGACCCAGAAGAGCCACCAAAATACTAAAGAACAAAGTTGGAGGGCTGAACTACCTGACTTCAAGACTTTCTATAAAGCTACAGTAACCAAGACAATATGGTACTGCTAAAAAAACAGACACATAGATCAATGGAAGAGAAGAGAGACCCACATCAGTACAAACATAGGTACACATGAACACAGTCAACTTAGCTTTGACGAAGTAGCAAAGGCGATATCATGGAACAAGATGGTCTTTTCAAAAAATGGTGCTAGGACAACTGGACATTACATTTTAAAAAATGAATCTAGACACATATCTTAAACATTTTGAAAAATTAACTCAAAATGAATCATAAACTTAAATGTAAAACACAAAACCATAAAACTTCTAGAAGGTAACATAAGACAAAGCCTAGATGACCTTGGATATAAAGCTGACTTTTTTGATACAACACAAAAGCACGATCCATGAAAGAAATAATTGATAAGCTAGACTTCATGAAAATTAAAAACTTCTCTGCTAAAAAACAATGTCAAGAGAACGAAAAGAGAAGCCTCAAATTGGGAGAAAATATTTGCAAAAGACAAATATAGTAAAGTGCTATTATCTAAAAGACATAAAAAAAAACTCTGAAAACTCAACAATAAGAAAACAAGCCCATGGTATTTAATCAAAAAACTTGCAAGCTCAGATCCACACAAAAATCTGCACATGGATATTTATAGCAGCTTTATGCATAATTGCCAAAATTTATAAGCAACCAAATCCTTCAGCAGATGAATGGATAAGCTGTGGTATATCCAAATAACAGAATATTATTCAGCCCTAAAAAGAAATGAGCTATCAAACCATGAAAAGATATGAAGGAAACATAAAAGCAGATTAAGAAGTGAAAGAAGCCAATTTGAAACTCTATATAATGTATGATTCCAAATAAATGGCATTCTGGAAAAGGTCAAACTATGGAGAAAGTGAAAAGACCAGTGGTTACCAGGAGTTAGAAGAGAGGCAGGACAAATAAGCAGAGCAAAGAAGATTTCTAGGACAATAAACCTAGAACACATGACACTACAGTGTTATAAGCAACCACTTCTCAAACCAAAAAGAAAAGATAAAATGAGAAAGTCTACAAGAGATGAATACCAACCAAAACTACTGAAGTTTTGGTAAAATTGGATTTACCAGTTTTGGATGGCTGTTACACACACTAGAAATACCTGTGAATTAATTAGATAACACTAGATTAAATAAATCTATTATTCCCTAGCATTTGAAACTAAAATATCAATGGCTTACACTACTGGTTCCAGTTTTCTTTCTCCAGATTTTACCAAAAATATTTTGTTTTAGTCCCATCGATTAACTATATTAGTTTTCATAACATTCAAACAGAGTGACTTTCCCAGAGATCCCTCTTGACCCCTCTTGATCGGTTGGCTTTGATGCGGGGCATTCCCAGAGCCACCCTCCCGTTGTAGCTGTCCTCAAAGGCGTGCCTATTCACCTGTCGTTTCTCCAGGTTTTCCGCCATCATTTGGATCCTATTTTCCTTTCACTGTTAAAGTACTTACAATTTAAAAAGATATCTGATGTACAGGTATCGCTATTAAATCTTTCTTTTAAAATATTTAGGGGAGAATGAACACTAGTGCAAAGTGTGAGCTTTGGATGATTATGATGTGTCAATGTAAGTTCATTAATTGTAGCAAAAGTACCACCCTGCTGAGGATGTTGACAGCGGGAGGCCGTGCAGGTGTAGGGATAGGGAAATCTCTGCACCCTTCTTAACAGTTTTGCTGTGACCCTAAAACTGCTATTAAAAAAAGAGAGAGTTGCCTTAAAAACAAAAACTATACTAATACATTGGATCCATATTTAAGGATTTTGGAAGAGAATTTGCTACGTTTATGAGCCCAAATTTATCCCAGTTAATCTGCAAATTATAATTACTTTTTACATTGAATGGGGGGAAGGAATCCATGTTACTCGATGTAAGTGAAAATGTGAGTGACTGTGAGAGAAACTACCAAATTCTAATTACCAGCATGGATGGTGAAATTGTGATTATCTCCCACAGAGTTTCAAAGAATTAAAATGGTGTTTTTGCAATAGACATCTCTCAATATGTGCAGTATTGTTTTCTTTTCTTTTTTAAAAAAGATTTTATTTATTTCATTTTTAGACAGAGGGGAAGGGAGGGTGAAGGGGAGGGAAACATCAGTGTGTGGTTGCCTCTCGCACGCCCCCTACTGGGGACCTGGCCTGCAACCCAGGCACGTGCCCTGACTGGAAATCAACCAGCGACCCTTTGGTTCGCAGGCCAGGGCTCAATCCACTGAGCCACACCAGCCAGGGCATTGTTTTATTTATATGATAGCTTACTACAATTCGAATTTCTAATACTTTAAGCTGAAACCAAAGTCTAGCCTAATCTTTTCTAAGGCACTAATTTGTGTTTGTTTTTTGCATGATTTATGAACTTACTTAACTGTCATGTGTTTGTTGGTTGTTGGAAACCAAAGTCTAGCCTAATCTTTTCTAAGGCACTAATTTGTGTTTGTTTTTTGCGTGATTTATGAACTTACTTAACTGTCATGTGTTTGTTGGTTCTATTAAGAAATTTCTTGTTTACTAATATTTGATGCACACAAATGATCACCCAAGCAAAAGTGTTCCTACTGTATTGGCCCTGACAGGATTTCAGGAGGTCCCTGGACAATAATATAAGAAGACAAATCCTTTCACTGCCCAGTTTTTCAAAAGTTGGT
>PVKU01016593.1:0-14041 GCA_004027475.1 Anoura caudifer | reverse complement strand
CAGTTGCACTTACTACTGAAATTCAAACAGCCAAGTTTGTAAATGAATTATCTCATAATGTTTCCATTGCTTTTCAAACCCAGGAAGACTGGGACCGAAAGATAGAGCAAAAGTTGAATGCCTTATATGATACTATAAAAATAGTGGGTGAAGAGCTTAACTCTCTGGAAGTTCGCTCTTCTCTTAAATGTCATTTTTCCTTTTCTCATATATGTGTTACCCCTCTTCCTTATAATTCTACTAAATTCCCTTGGGATAAGATTCGCAATCATTTGATGGGTATTTGGCATAACTGCAATACTTCTCTGGATATTACAGCATTGCATAAAGAGATTCAAGATCTGGTGAATGCACCTCTTATAAACATAAATATTGCAGAAGAAGCTCAGAAGTTTTTCTCGACTTTAACTAGTCATTTTCCTTCTATTAAGCAATTGATTTACGGATGGATTGGACCTGGAATTTTGATTGTCATTGCTCTGATTTGTTTTCCTTGTGTAATACGATATTTTATCACGCATATTCAGACTCTTTATTTAGGTCTGAAAAAACAGAGATTAAATTATCAGAAACATGACTTACCCTTGGCTTTAACTTAATAAGAAAGGGGGAGATGTAGGGAACTATTGTGCCTGTTAAGGGGTCGAGAGTAAGGATCTGACATTGTGAAAATGATGTATGGGCCTGGTCCTCGGCCTCAGGGCATTAATCTCCTTGCATTGTTCTGCCTGCCTCGTTATCAGATGGTTCCCAAGGGAAGTTCAAAGGAATACTTAAACAATGTACCTATCAGGATGTTTACTGTTGCAAAGTACCCCCTGCGGCTATGCCTGTAGGAGGTTTTAAACTTTATAGCTTACATATAAATCTTGTGCTATTTTTAGACTTTTCTAGTTGCCTATATATATGACTGCACTCGTTAATAAATTCGCCTTTTGCCAGCAGAGCAACTGGTCGCTTCCTCTTTTCAGTCCGTCACTGGGCGTCACGAACCCCTTGTCTCGCTGGTCGCAGCAGTGTGGTGCAGTTGGTTGGGTGTCATTCCGCAAAGCAAAAGGTCCTTGGTTTGATACCTGATCAGGGCACATCCACACGTTCCAGGTTTGATCCCTAGTCAGGGTGCATCCAAGAAGGCAGCTGATTGATGTTTCTCTCTCACTCCTCTCTCTTTTCTGAAAGAAAAAAAAAGTTGTCAGATGAGGATAGAAATAATAATAATAATAAATAAATAAATAAACTGACTCTTAGTTGGTATCTTACACTGAGGCTTTCTCTCTCCATTCCCCACATGGGCCCTCAGAGTTGACATTTCAAATTTCAATCAAGTCTTGCACCTGATTTAACCCTTCACAAGACCTTCCACAGGTCAGCCCCAACCACGTACCCCTGCCCATCACCCTCTCCACCTCCCCAGCACCATCTTCTCACCCTGTAACCCAGGAAATCCAGACTTTTTTCTGGATTTCCTTTTGCCTCTAGATCCTTGTGTATGCTGTCCACCCCTAGCCCACCCCCAGAGTCCTGCCTGCCACTTCCCAACCCCAACGCGTGCTTCAGATGGTCGCTTTTCCTGGTGTGTACTCCCATAACTCCCTCTTCCATCATAACTCCTGCCTCAATTCCTTACTTACAAAATCATCTAGTTTTGTAGTTAGTCTGCAAATTCTCTGTGGCAGGCATCAGGTTTGCCTTCTTCTGTTTTGCCCTGAAATCCATCTTCCTGCCTGGCCCACAGTAGCCACTCAACAAATCGATTTATCTCCTTCTGTCCTATATTCATTCATGTAGTATTCACAGAACTCTTACAGGTGACTGCCTGACCAAAAAAGATTGTGACATTCATCTCAGTGAACGGGTTTGCTTGAATGTTTGTTTTTCCTCAGCCTAAAAAATAATGAGATAATGATTAGCCCCAGATATTCGCAACAAAGTATAAATCCACAGGGGTAATTTTCTATGGTAATTTAAAAAGTGTGATTGAGCTAAGTATAGCATCTGATTAAAGATCGGGGCTCTTTGTTCTATGCACTTCCGAGTTCATTGAGAGGCTGAGTGAGGAACAAAGCATGAATCATAGTGTGTCAGGAATGAATTATTGCTGAGATTAGTACCTGTCTGTGTAAGGTGATCCCCGGCCCAGTAATAGCTTTCTTTTCTGAAGAGGGGCCCTGAGGTAAGACAAGGATCTGTTTACTGTGCCCCAGGTTTCCTGATGAATAGTGGGTTCCCAGTGGCTATTGCTACAGGGGCTAATGCTGGGTCCCATAGCCTGCAAAGGCTAGGTCTAGATAGCACTTAGCGCAAAATCCCAATCTTCTACAGCAACGTTATCTTGGAAGTCGGATTATAAACTGTGAGGGGCAAAGAGGGGCCCGCCATGGCAGTGTGCTGTTACGAGAAGTCCTCAGATTCCCTATACCTGGTGTTTTTAATGTCGATGTAAGAAACATCCAAACCTATAGAAAACTTTTATGAGAGTTTATTTGAGCCAAACTGGTAACATATGCCAGAGAGCAAGAGCTCCAATGCTCCAGGGAATAACAGTTTTATAGCGTTTAGGCCTTTGAAATTAAGGAGGGAATGCAAGGAAGCTTACATGGTGGTGAGGGAACGCAAGGTAGGGATTGAAACATAGGATGGTTAACAAAATTATGTGCTCTCTTGAGGGTGGTAACAGTTTATTTCAAAGGTATGTTGACCTAGATGCACAGAAACTATGGACAGGGCTTGCTTAAGGCAAAGATAAACCTTTTACTAAAAATTATATGCCTGAGGCATGACTATTCACTGTGGCCTGCTTGATTATGAGCTTATGATAAGATCATCTGGTGAGGTTACCTTCCATCGAACCCCTTTCTTGTCCACACTATTTTACTCTCCCCGCAGAATAAGGCCCTAAATAAACACTCACTGGTTTTCCAATGGCAAATCCAGTTCAGTAGGTTATAGAATAAAAATTAAACTATGATCATTCTCTATTTTTTAAATTGATTTTAGAGGGAGGGAGGAAGGGAGAGATAGAGGAAATAATCAATTTGTTGTTGCATTTAATTATGCACTTATTGGTTGTTTCTGGTATTTGCCCTGCTAGGGGATCAGACCCACAACCTTGATGTATTGGGGCAACGTGGCAGAGAATATTCCATTTTAAATGGCATTAAAACGGTTTGAATTGAACTAGGCCCCCTTGATATGTCATTAGCTTCCCTTGTTGGCCTATAGCCTGACAGCTTTGTGTGTCTAATACTGTAGAAAATAAACATAGACATGAGAAGGGGCTGATAGTCACCAGAGGGGAGAGGGGAGGGAATTTCAGGGGGAAAGTGGAAGGGTTTGGAGCAACAAGTATAAAGGACACATGGACAAAAACTAGTGGGGGTGGAAGTGGGGAGGGCTGGGGCGGTGGGCTGGAATGGGAGCAAAAGACAGAAAACTGTACAAGAACAACAATTAAAATAAATTAAAAAAAAAAACCAAAAAACATAGGACGTTCGACATCCAATTTAAAGCAGCCCCAAGTTAGCTCAGTATCATATCACCCTAATTTATTTTCTTTATAAAACTTACCACTACCACATATTTTCTTATTAACTGTGTATTAATTTACTGTTATTCTGTTTCTCTCACTGCTTTGTGACTTCCAAATTCTAGGGACTTTTCTGGGACTTGGTTATGGCTACATACCAGCCCCTGGAATAATGTCTATATCATAGTACATGTTCAATAAGGACTTATTAAATACATGAAAAAGGTTTTGCAAAATTCTTGCACAGTAACACAAAAAGAACGATATAGCATGCATCATTTAAAAAGATGACAGTAAAATGTTAACAGCATAAAATGTATGGTCCTAACCATGTTTAAGCGTATAGTTCAGTGGTGCTAAGCACATCCTCGTCGTTGTGCAACCAGTCTGCGGAACTCCTTTATCTCACAAAACTGGAGCTCTCTACCAAATTCAACAACTCTCATCCGCTTCTCCCTTCGGCCTTTGGCAACCACCAATCTACTTTCTGTCTCTATAAATTTGACTTCTCAATGCAACTTCTGTAAGTGGGCTTATATAATAGTTGTCTTTTTGTGACTTTTCTCTTAGCATAATGTCCTCAAGTTTCATCCATGTTGTAGCATGGGAGATAATTTTCTTCCTTTATATGGCTGAATAGTATTTCGTTGTCTGTGTACACCACGTTTTGTTTATGTAGTCCTCTGTCAATGGACACTTGGGTTGTTTCCCAAGTGTGGGAAACTTTTGGCTATTGTGAATAATGCTGCTGTGATAGTCTTACAGTATTTTTAATTTATTCTATTTCATTTCTGTATGGTGATTGCCCATTTAGAGCAAAAATGTATTTGCCATCTTTCTCATCCATATCAGAAAGTGTCATGTGATATAATTCCTCTTAAGAAACTTGCTTAAATTTTATCTTGTAGAGGTTTCAAGCCCTTCTTAGCTTAGCATCCTGGCTATCTCCTTTGCAGTGGTGGGAATGCATGGTGGGGTGGGGTTGCTCCCAGGGATCACTGCTGCTGCTGATTGTATACCATATTTTTTGGACCACAAGACACACCTAGGTTTTAGAGGAGGAAAGTTGGGGAAAAATTTTGAAGCAAAAAATGTGGTAAAATATTTAATAACATAAATAACAATATTTCACCAATGTAAATGTAAACAGAACTCAACAGCAGCATTAACAACCATTATTCCTCCCAAATTTTGGGGGGGGGAGTTCATCTTATAGTCCAAAAAATAATATAGTCCAAAAGTCCAAAAATAAGTCCAAAAATATTACTTCTCTCCAAACCTATCCATTCTGTCTGCTTCAGGGCAAGAATATCTACTACTCATGGACTTGGCTCATTAGGGTCTTTGAGATAGTTTTCTGTCTGAGTATGGTACTTTTTTAATCTACAAGCATTTTTATTTGTTTGTTTTGCCAAAATTTACACTACCTGACAACCAGGGCAAATTCCTGCATAGAAAAACCAAGTTTTATAATAATAGTAATTCATTCTAAATTAATGTAAAGATTCAATCTATTTCCAATAAAAAAAATCATACTAGGATTGAATAGTTAATTTTAAAGTTCATCTGGAAAAATAGATGAAAAAACATATCAAGAAACTTTTGGAAAATGCAGTAATAAAAAGTCATGCACCCTCCAGCTGTTACATGTAATATGAAGCTGTAATAATTTAAAGTGAGATATTAGCACTAGAAGAAAAAGGTAGATCAATAAAACATAGTCAAGATTGCTGGGGAAGAAATATGATTATTCTCCTACCCTTCTACATTCTTCTGGTGAGTCTAATAATCAAAATGATATGAGACAGGTTAACAGAAGAAAATAATTAAACTCATTATGTATGTACATATGGGGGTTTCATAAGAATATGGGACTTGCCCTGGCTGATGTGGCTCAGTGGATTGAGTGTTGGCCTGCGATCCAAAGGGTTACTTGTTCGATTCCCAGTCAGGGCACCTACCTAGGTTGCAGGCCAGGTCCCTAGTGTGTGTGTGGATGGGGACACTCAAGAGGCAACCACACATTGATGTTTCTCTCCCTCTCTTTCTCATTCCCTTCTCTGTCTAAAAATAAATAAATAGAATCATTTTAAAAAAAGAATATGGGACCCAAGGACAAGCTGGGCAATTGAGGCTTATTTGCCAATCTGGACTAAGGTGTGGGCGTCAGGGGTCTGGGACTTCAAAGGGAAAGTAAGCAGGTCACAGGTATGTGGGAAGGAGCAAACACGTAGGAAACAAATTCTGTGTCTCAGAAACAATAGGACACAGAGGGCAGTCCCTCAAACAGACTTTGCAGGTTCCACCCTGCCTGCCACACTTAGTTCATATTATGATGTTAAGGTGATAGCTCACTTTCTGGAAGCAGGTTCTTCTATCTGAATTCCTTTAGGCAGGTAAGGGGGAGGGCCAAAGTTTCTTTCTGAGTCCTTTGTTTCTTAAAAATAACCAGCTTAAAATAATATCCCTGAAAGGCATAATTTAGGGGTGGCAAACTGCATTCCCTCAAGGCCAAAAGGTAGACCTTGGGTATGTACAAATTTACAGTATGGTAAAAGTAGAATTATAGCCCCCAGAGGAAGGAATGAGCATTCAGTGATGTGGTAATTGCTTTGCTTTGGGAGAAGAAAAAAAATGTAAGACCTACATCAAAAAATATGTTAAAAACCAGTCTAGGTAGACTGCATAGTTACATATAAAAAGAAATCTAGTAAGTATAAGAAAGAAGTAGAGGTGAAGGTAAAAATATAGAATGTGAAAAGGTTTTCTAAGAAAAATGTCAAAGATGGCGATTATAGAGAAAAAGTTTGTTAGACTTAACTATATGAAAGATTAAAATTTTGTATTTCACTGCCTCATTCAAAAGTAGGACAAATCTTTTTAGTTTTTGTACAAAAAAGATTAATAATTTATATCTATCAAGAAAATCTATATGAACACAATGTCACAATGAAAAATGGGCAAAGAAAATGTATAATCATAGAAGAAAATAAACATCTAATAAGCATATTCAACACTGATCAATTAAAAGAGCCTTTTATTCACATAAATGGAAATACAACATGGAGGATCAGTTTTTTTCTGTTTTTAAATTGGAAAACATAAGGGGAAAATGTTACCTAATTTTGGTTAGAGTTGGGGGAAAAGTCACTACTGGGGATAGAGTAAGTAGTATATTTAATAGATAATATAGCAATTGTTTTTAAAAGCCTCAAATAAGTTTCCTTTCCTTTAATTTCTCAATTAATCTTTTAAGTGTTCACTTCAAGGAAATAATCAGAATATGTGGAAAGTTTTAGCTATAAGTATATTCACTTTAGTGTATTTTATAGTAGGAAAATTATAAAATTGTATTGCAGCATGAAACTAATTAGTTCAAAAAATATGTGTATAGAAAAATCGTAGAAGGAGATAGAGCAAAATGTTAACTGTTCTTAAAGTGATAGGTTTTACAGTTGATTTTAGTTTCCTTTCAACTTTTATAAATTTTCCAAATTTTGTGTGTCTAAATTTTTTTAAATTTGAAAAACATTGCTTTTGAAGTTTCATGGCCAGTTAAGTTTCTTTATTTCTCTGACTTTACACTCAAGTTCCACATTCTTATATTGCCATAGGTAGTTAACTAGTTATTAATAAGAAAGAGAGCAGAGGGAATTAGACATTGGGCTTAATAAACTGGGGAGCAAAAGGCTGTTTGCTTCACCAGGAAGCTACAGCTTCACACCCCAGGGGATCATAGCCTTGCTCCACCATGTGGATTAACACTCCTCGATTCCCCCTCCCATACCAGGTTGTTGGGGGTGCAGGAGGAGGTGCTTGACCGGAGAAGCCTGTCATTCTAACTAGGGTATGGACCCATCCGAAAGCCCAACAAAAGTTGGGAAGTTGATTGGCCATTTTGAAAAAGCTCCTGATTATAGCCCCAGGAGAACAAAGAAGCTTTCTCACCCACCCTGTCCTGCATTCGCCCCACGCATTCACACATTCTCTCTGTCCAGGAGCACATGACCCTGTGCATCTAGCAGCTAGCGGGGCCACAGCAGATGGCATGGGCTCCAAAGGACTAAGCTCTAATATGAGGCAGAAACTTTGGACACTGGCCTTTACTTTTATCTTGCTGAGGACAAGGTTGGATTTTTCCCGTGGATGACAGAGATGGTACATTGGAAACCCAGAGGCAGATTTCCACCCAAACGAACCTGGCCCCATCACAATCATGCATGTGTGAGTCTCTGGAATGCTTTCTCCCTGATCCCGCGACAACATTATGACAACCGTTTTCCTTCCATAATTGTGAATGTGCAATTTTTATGGCCATAACTGGGCCTGGTCTCCTGTGAAGTGTCAAAGAGCTGAATCCTATTTTGATGTAACATCAAGTGATTCACAGAAATGCATGCACTGCAAATAATATACATATATTCCAGGAAGAAAATTAGGTGGCGATTTTTCTATATTTTCAAGTATTTTTCATGTTTATGCATGATATGGAAACGCTCTTGACATAGCCACAAATGGCAAGGGCAAGATTCAACAGATAATCAGTCATGATCCTCAAAATTCACATTTCACATTGACTTTGGACTTCAAGAAATTTTTGCAAATATGTTGCAGACTGATAAACAGAATAGCAATACATCTCATTTTCTCATACATATTTTAAATATAAAAAGAAAAATATGTATGAGAAAATATTTTATATCTTTTTATATTTTTCTGAAGGTCATTTAAAAATAAGATGCTGTAATCATGGTGAGTGCTGTATTCTTAGAAATATTAAAAATCACATTTTTTCTTTTTCTTCCTGGAACTCAGAATATACTTTCTTGTGGTTGCTAAGCAGCTAAGTCAATTCTATCAATGCCCTAATGTTTACAATGTTATGCTATGTGAATTCTTAGTACATGGAAGAAATGTGCATTGAATCTTATAACACAGGCAAAAATTGTATACTGCTTAGTGTATCAACTTCAATTAGAAAGTTTAAATTAGATTAAGGGAGGTATTTTAGCTTAAAGGTAGGGCTATGTTGGCTTTAAAGGGAACTTTTACTTCATCCATAGAATAAGTTCAACAGGGCGTTGGTTGTTTTGACCAAACAACCCTCTGGACTTGGGAATGACAAAAGAGTATTAAAAATGGTATCTCCTTCCTTATTTTCAGAGCAAGACAATCCTTGTTGCCTGGACTGTTGCAGGCCATGTCGGTTCTCGGCGGTTCACTGGTAACAGTAGAAAACAGCGTGGAGCTGCGTGGGAAAGTATTTTGCCCTGTCTGCTCTGTTCATGGTTATGTTTCATAGCAGCACACAGATATGGAATGAATTTCACTGAAACAACTACAATATGAGAAACATCACTACCCTCTTAGTGATTTCACAAGCACATCATATGAAACATAAAAATGCAGATTACTCACCTTATGGTTGACATGAGATTTGTTTAGTCTGGTAGCTGGAAAATGAACATCCTAAAATAGAGAAATTTCTCAGTACGTGTTGTTAAGAAAGACCATTTTCTCATCCATTCAACATTCTCCACCTCCAGTTTGTATTCAAAACAGAACCTGTTAAACTTGTAAAACTTGTCGGTGGTTGGTGAAGTTTGATGCCATCGGTCAGGCATTTAATCAGGTTTTTGGTTCACCTGGATCAATAGCAACACGTAGTGTTAACAACTCAGTCCCTGACCCTGCTGCATGTCAGAGAGAACTGAACGAAACCCAGCAATGGAGGAATGGGCAAAGCCGCAGGTAAACACATGTTGGGGCTGGAAGTACCATGAGAACGTGGACTTTAACCTTCTCATTTTCCCAATGTGAACTCAGAGATGCAGAGAGAGGCGACTTTCAGACTGAAGGAGTTTTGACACGGGCCAGGCCTGAGTGTAACCCTGGCTCTGCCAAGCATTGTTCACCTTTGGAAGGTTGGGGTTTTAAGAATCTTAACTTTTTTTCCAAATGTAAAAGGGGGCAGTTAGTTTTTACTCAATAGGACTCCTGTAAGGATGACTGAGATAATCTTTATAAAATATACAACATATAGTAGGTATTTGGAATTAGTTTTTTATTAGTGAATATATTTGAGTGATACTGAGTTTAAATCTCATTGTACTCTTTATCTAGAGATTCTAAAATTTGCAGTAAAAATTGGAACCCACAAGTATTCGAGAACAGTGGAGAGTATTGTGTTCATATTGATGATGTGGTAGTGACTTGAAATAAAAGGCAATATTTAGTGTATGCAGTTTTCTGTAGTGATGGGACATGCATATGGAACCCACATACAATGTGGTGGCATTAACAAGTGCGTCCATTTCACAAACCAGCGTAGAGCATGGAGCATGAACAAGAACCTGGGCCCTGACCTCTTGCTCCATTTGCCTTTAGACCCAAGTTATTCATTCTGTAAATCAAATCCAAGTGTTGAAAACCCCAACACTTTTAGAATTAAGTTAGCATTGCAGAAGGAGGTATATGAAAATCTTAGAAGTCAGTTCTGGCCAATTTTGATACAGAAGTTTAAAGCTAATTAAAAATACTTTCTCTCAGTCATTGAAAATGCAATGGGCATTTCTGAAAGTAGGTGTTTCAATCTAATTGGACAATTTGAATGTAAAATTCCAAATTAGAATAACTTCGTTAGAAGGATACAAAGGACAGTTGGTATAACAAGGAGGACATGGAGAATCAAGAGTGAACACCCTGGGTTTGGAGTCTCCCTTTAAGAAATCTGAAAGGATGGCTAGTCCATGCCCTATGCTATCATCAGGCTCCAGGCACATGCCATTTTTACTTTAAATATATTTTAACTTTTTTGACTATTGATTTTATTAGTAGGGTGTAATTCATCAGCAATTTTTTTCATCATGTACTTGGTTGCTGACTCTAGTCTAAATCACAGATTGAATTCATTGGCAAATGGGTTCTCTCCTTTGCCTGGAGAGTACCTGCAGATCCCATTGGGTGGAGGCTGGCTTTAGGGAACTCATCAGCTGTAAGACTCCTGGGAGAAGTAATGACTTAGGATGCAGAAGACCTGGCTGCACCACTCCTTAGAGTCACATCACCTGTGAAAAGTTATTTATTGTTGGGGCAATAAAACTGACCTCATGGAAGCAAGAGTGCTTATCTCTAAATGCGTAGGAGACAGGAAACTTGTACGTGAATTTTGAACTGCATGATAAGGCAGGTAACAGTGAAAGTGGACATTGATAAGAAATGGCACACTGGTGAAATGTTTGGCTAGTTTAAAATCCATTTCTGGAGACTTTAGAGAATTTAGCAATGTGTTTTTACATTACATATAATTAAATTGAATTTTGACCAAACCTTACAGGGAGGGTAATTTCTACCTTAAAGACTGAAAGTATTGAATCAGATGGCCTTTACTGCATAAAAATTACATCAAAATTCCATGGCTTGAAACAACAATAATTTTTTTTTTCCTTTGTGGCTTAGCTGGGTGATACTTCTGCTGGTCTTGCCTGGGCTTAGTCAAGTAGCTGTGACTGGGGCTCAGGACTTTGCTGAAAGGGTTGGGGGGGCCTAACACAGGATGTCCCCTCTTTCCTCAGAGTCTCTCATCCTCTGGGAGGCTGCCTGGGAAGCATCACATGTAGTTTCAGGGTAAGAGAGGGCGGTTCCAATGCACAAACACTCATTACCTGTCTCTGTTCACATTAGCTAAGTCACATGGCCAAGCCCAGAGTGAGGGTGGGAAGGGCGTATCCGGGGTGTGAATAAAGATATGAGAACAAATCAGGGCCATTACTGCAACTGTTTATCAAAAGTACATTCAACTATCTTTGAATATGAATATCAAAATATCTGAGGAATATTGACAACCAAAGAGTAGGATTCATCCAGAATAGTGCTATCCAGTTGAGATATCTGCAATTATGTATGTAGATAGATATTTATACATGTAAAAGTGCTTTCTAATGTTTCAGTAGCCACATTAAAGAGCAGTAAAAAAAGTGAAATTAACTTTAGTACTATATTTTATTTAACCTCATGTTTCCACAATAGTATCATTTCAACATGTACTCAATACAAACATTATCAATGAGAGATTTTACTTTCTGTGCACTAGATCTCTAAAAAGTTATATGTATGTAACATGACTCAGTTCAGACTTGCTCCATTCCAAGTGTTCAGTAGCTTTGTGTGTCTAGTGGCCATCGGATAGCACCGATCTGCACGTTAGCAGACAGGACACAGGGGAGGAGTGGGACTGGAAGGCTGACAGCCACGGTCTGTGTGCAGAGCAGTGTCCCCCCCAACCATGAACACCCCTGGCAGCAGCGGATGTGGATGGGAGAGGGAGGTTGTGTATAAGAAATCGAATAACGCCCCACAGTAGGAAATCTATTCCTATAGCCCATCGTAATAATAAATCAACAGAAAACAAATAGTCACACTAAAAAAATCCCTTTTTGTTAACATTTGATGTGAATTACTAATTAAAACAAATAAGAAAACAACAAAAACCTTTAGGGAAATAAAAGAGAAATTTTTCTTAGCAGTAAGAAATATTTCCTTAAATCAGTAGCCAACATGATAAGCAATGAAATAGCAGAAATGTTCCTGATAAGTTCAGAACCATTTTTCAACATTATCTGGAAGGGCTAACCAATGCAATTAGATAAGAACCTAAATCTAAGGGTAGAAATATTAAAGGAAGAGCAAAATACATAAAAAAAACAACTTGATTCAAAACAGTGGCAACAACAAAATTAACTTATTAGTATTTTTATGACATTGCAGTGGGTTAAAAACTACAACAAATTCTTTGCCACTTTGCCCTGTTCCCTTCCATTTGACTAGGCTTGGCCACCTGACTTGCCTTGGCCAATGGGGCACCAGCTCATACGATATGAGTAGAGCTTGACAAGCACCTATTTAATGGAGCCTGGCCACATTAGTAAGCTGGTTTAGAGGACAGAGGATGAGAGGAAGCTTGGAAGAGAACCAAGGCCCCCAGCTGATAGCTCACACAAGGCCCCTATCATGTGCATGAGTCCATCACGGACCTTCCCTCTCAGTTCACTGAGTGCAGTTGTCTGAGCGAGCCTACACACGGCTAGCAGAGAAACTACCAATCAAACTGCAGGGAAATGATAAATATAGTAAATCATTAATTCTTAGGGTGATTTGTTATATAGCAATAATCAACTGGAACAGAAGAACACTGCCGTAGAATTCTCGAGTTGTAATTGTTTTAGAAATCTTTTAATTTCATTTCCTTATGACATAGGGATACTGGGAAGTAGGAATGGTGAAGTCAAGTGAGGGGTGTCATCGGCTGGCTCGTGTGCAGAAATTTGGTTTCCATTAATGCAGTAAGTTACGCATTCTTTCACTGAGCCTCCACTGCGTGCTCACTGAGTCTGGGGCTGGTGACAGGAAGATAACACTGGCTCAGTTTAGAGGGAGAGACAGAACTGTAAGTAAACAGTCGTCATGCAGAGAGATACACACTGTAAGAAAAGTGTGTACAGAGTGCTGTTTCTAGGGACACAGGGTCAGGGTGGGAGGGTGGCAGAAGTGACATTTGCACTTAGTGAGATGTTCTGAGTCATCGAGGCTGGTCAAGAACACTCCAGGCAGAGGCAGGAGGAGCCAAGGCCCAGAGATGACGAGGTTCGAGCCTGGGGAATGGAGAGCACCCTCCAGCCTGGTGAGGGGAGGACTTGGTTTGGTTTGACTTTGGCCCTTCGTGGACTTTGTGCTGCACACGCATTTTGGATTGCCTTCCCCCAAGGAATCGAATTGCAGAGAACTCTTCACCATCCTTTTTGCAAAAAGTTCCAGCTAGGGTCTGTAAAGTTAGAAGGGCACCTCTTGTGATATTTTGCAAAAGGATTCAAAATTTATACTTTGTCTCCTTTCAGCTGTTCTTTCTCTAACTATGATATAAGTTTCACTGCTGATTAATTTTATCTCAATGGACAGGTCAGCATAATTCTCACATGACTTTTGGAGATAATTTGCATAATTTGAAATGAATTGATTTATTTCTTCTGGGGGAGGAAATGAGAGAGGAAAACCCTGCTAAGTCACACCCAGCCTCTTCACACTCCCCTTTGTCACCGAGACACACCCTGGAACTCCTTGCAGTGTGTCCTGAGTATCATTTATTAGAACCTGACCCAGAGTCAAGTATTTCTGATTGTCTATGTATGTAACTATGGAAATGTGTGTTTCTAGGAGTTTTAAAATTCCATCCTACAATCCAGTTAATCTTTTTAACCCTGTAGGTAAATAGAAGAAATGTAACAAACCTTATTTTTATTTTTACTAACCCACATCCTCATTCAGAGATTGTACTGTTGACAATGCTAAGGAAATCAGGTTCTTTTCTAAACACCTGACAAATTAATTGTTCCTGGTAAATATAGAAATAAATGGCTGTCTTTTTTTTTAAAGGCTAAATTGTACTCTTCCAGTGATTAAAGTAAAGTTGGAGAGAATGCCACATCAAGCCACCTGAAAACAAAGACTCAAACTAATCTT
>PVKU01016592.1:0-14070 GCA_004027475.1 Anoura caudifer | reverse complement strand
AGTCACGTCCTTGGGGAAGTCCTTTCCATCCCCCCTGGCTCAGAGCATGGCCACAGCTGTTTAACATATCTATGAAACCAGTTAAAGGTTATAGATATGTTAAATGACCATTCTGGAGGTTATCTGCAAAACCATTGCTATGCAAAACAACTCAATGGCCCTGCTCCATTTGTCCCTTCCCCCAACTCATACCTGTGGGAGAAGGGGTGAGGACATCTTATATGTCCCTCTAACATTTCCTGGACACCGTGAGTTCCGGGCCCCATTCCAACTCCCTTTTGGGGCCCCTCTCTTGGCTGCACCCTGTTACACACCTCTCCTTATATTCACTGACTTAATAAAAAATCCTAAATACTATTTCAGCAACATCATGATTATGAAGATGTATATTTACTTAAGACTTTCTGTTGGCATAGTAGGGTAAATTAATGAGAGTATATTCTCTTCATTTTAAACAAAATTCTAAATTAGAAGCAATGGCAGTTTTATAAAAATAGTCCTTAGTGAAAACTTCTGGAGTGTTAAATCATCAAGTTTTCAGGGTGATATTAACTTATTTTGAGTCACTAATACAGTAAAACTAATTTTCTTGATGGGAAAAATTATACTGAAGCAGTAGATTTTGTACACAAACTTTTTTCCTGGACACAAACATCACCTGTTTTCTAGAAAAAATAATAAAAATAAATTAATATGCCAAAGTTAGCCCTGGCTGGTGTGGCTCAGTGGATTGAGCACCAGCCTGTGAACCAAAAGGTCACAGGTTCAGTTCCCAGTCAGGGCACATGCTTGGGTTGTTGGCCAAGTCCCCAGTAGGGGGTGTGTGAGGAGCAACCACACATTGATGTTTTGCTCCCTCTTTCTCTCTCCCTTCCCCTCTGTTTAAAAAAAATAAATAAAATCTTTAAAAAAATATTAAGTTACTAGGTATGTAGCTTTTAAATTTTTTTTTTATTTTAATTGTTGTTCAAGTACAGTTTTCTGCCTTTTACTCCTATTCCAGCCCACCTCCCCAGCCCTCTCCACCTCCCTCTCATTTCCACCCCTGCTTTTTGTTTTTGTCCATGTGTCCTTTATACTTGTCCCTGCAAACCCTTCTGCTTTTCCCCTGAAATTCCCTCCCCTCTCTCATCTGGTCACTGTCAGTCTCTTCTCTATTTCAGTGTTTTTGGTTATATTTCGTTTGTTTGCTTGTTTTGTTGATTAGGTTCCTGTTAAAGGTGAGATCATATGGTATTTGTCTCTCACCTCCTGGCTTACTTCACTTAGCATAATGCTTTCCAGTTCCATCCATGCTGTTGCAAAGGGTAGGGGCTCCTTCTTTCTCTCTGCTGCATAGAATTCCATTATGTAAATGTACCATAGTTTTTTTGATCCATTCATTTACTGATGAGCACCTAGGTTGCTTCTAACACTTGGCTATTGTAAATTGTGCTGCTATGAACATTGAAGTGCATAGATTCTTTTGGATTGGTGTTTCAGGGTTCTTAGGATATAATCCCAGCAGAGGAATTACTGGGTCAAAAGGCAGATCCATTTTTAGTTTTCTTAGAAAATTCCATACTGCTTTCCATAGTGGTTGTACCAGTCTGCAATCCCACCAACAGTGCACTAGGGTCCCCTTTCCTCCACAACCTCCCCAACACTTGTTGTTTGTTGCTTTGTTTGTGATGGCCATTCTGACTAGTGTGAACTGGTATCTCATTGTGGTTTTAATTTGCATCTCTCTGAGAGCTAGTGATACTGAGCATCTTTTCATGTCTCTGGATCCTCTGTATGTCCTCCTTGGAGAAGTGTCTGTTTTAAGTCCTTTTCCCATTTTTTAATTGGGTTGCTTGTCTTCTTAGAGTGGAGTCATGTGAATTCTTCATATATTTTGGAGATTAAACCCTTGTCTGAGGTATCATTAGCAAATATGTTTTCCCATACAGTTGGTTCTCTTTTTATTTTAATACTGTTTTCTTTAGCTGTGCAGAAGGTTTTTCTTTTGATGTGATCCCATTTTTTTATTCTTTCCTTTATGTCCCTTGCTCTAGGGGACATATCAGTAAAAATGTTGCTGCGTGAAATATCTCAGATTTTCCTGCCTATGTTCTCCTCTAGGACTTTAATGGTGTCACGGCTCACATTTAATTTTTTTATCCCCCTTGAATTTATTTTTGTGTATGGTGTGAGTTGGTGATCAAGTTTCTTTTTCTTTCTTTCTTTTTCTTTTTCTTTTCTTTTTTTTTTTTTGCATGTAGCTGTCCAGCTCTCCCAGCGCCATTTGTTGAAGAGGCTATTTTTACTCCATTTTATGTTGCAGCCCCCTTTGTTGAATATTAATTGACAGTAGAAACTTGGGTTAATTTCTGGGCTCTCTGTTCTAGTATGTAGTTTTTAAAAAATATTTTGTTTATTTATTTTTAGAGGGGAAAGGAGGAGGAAAGAGAGGGACAGAAACATCAATGTGTGGTTGGTTACCTCTTGGTACCCCATACTGGTAACCTGGCCCACAACATAATCATGTGCCCTGACTAGGAATCAAATCAGCTACCCTTTGGTCTGCAGGCCGGCACTCAATCCACTGAGTCACACCAGCCAGGGCTAGGTATATAGTTTTGCTTTATGTAAAATGTCTTCAAATTTAAATGTAATTCTCGTGTAGCAACAAAGTCCATTATCTCTGGATAATCTATTACTTGCATTATAAGTGCTAAGAAACCATATTCATTGCCTAAAATAGTAATTCTTACTCTGTTAAAAGTGCATTTGTGAGATGTTGGTTTGAGATAAACCTCCAAATTTCAAATTTAAATTTAAATTAAGTAGGTTACCATTTCTAATACCATCTAAATACACTGACCCAATATAGAAAGTTGTATAAATGTTAGAAATGAAGATTCACAGTTTACCTTCCCAGGCTTGTCATTAACATTTCACATTCTGTTCTTGGTTTTGTTTGAAGGCTTCAGATAAATTCAAATTTCAGCATAATTCTACTACAGTGTAATGTTAATTAGGTGGTTTCCCCAAATCTGAGAACATCAATGCCAAGGTAGTTGTGATATTTGGAGGATTCACAGCTTAAATCCACTGTAATATTATAAAATCCATACTTCAGGATTGTGGAGAAGGGCTTCAGATAAGTGTTTTGTTGCTGTAATAATCCAGTTAAGGAACCGTTTCAGGAATTGTTGGAAGGTGGGTTATTCTGTAGTAACTATGCTTCAGTTTCAATGCAGTTCACCCAGAAACAATCCTTCTCAACTTCTGATCATTTGGTTTGGAATACTTGTTTGATGAACACTCAGTTAAATACTTGATATGAGCTCTTGCCAGAAGGTCAAATCTCTGCCATTTATCTTGGAATATTTCTGAAGACATTCTACACCTTCTGTTAACTCCACACACTTCTGTGCTTGGATCTCCAATGCCACGATAGACAATGCCAACATAGAAGGCTTTGCTTTAGAAAATAGGATCCCTCAGTAGCATGCCTTAAGTTAAGCTTCTAATATTTCAAAATTAGTGCTGTTTTTCCTTTCAAATGGTAAGTTTTCTTAGATGACTAAATAATAGAGTTGCAAAAATGGAGAATAGTAGTATCTTTGACTTTCCAACGTACCTTTCCAATACGATCTTTTTCATTCTCATCAGATCTGAACCTGAACCTTTACTGGCTTATTTGGATCAATTCCCTTGCCAGTGGGATATTCCTTTCCTCTCCTACTGATTTCACAGCCAGGTAGAAGCAGCTTAGTCCAATACACCCAAGGAGCTTGGGCTGTACCTTCATTTTGAACAGGAATCTGTCCAGTAAATTCACAGCTATAAAAAATGTTTCTGTGTTGAAGCCAAAGAACTGAGTTAGACTAAGAAAACATTTTACTTCAAAGCCTCTTAGTCTTGCTGTCATACTGAGGCCATTATCATATGCAGAATCAAATAGTTTCAAGCCCTACACCTGTGGCTGACATTTCTGCTCCTTGATCTCCAATGCAGCACCTTGGCACACTCACCTTCCCTGGCCTGCTCTCACCTGGGCCCATGATATCAGACCCAAGAGTCTTAATATCCTGTTGGATTCCATTTGGCAGTATTTTGCTGAGGATTTTTACATCTATAGTCATAGGAAACATTGGTCTGTAGTTTTTTTTTTTTTTTCAAGTGTCATTGGTATTAGGGTAAAACTGGTCTTACAGAATGAGTTTAGAAGTGTTCCCTCCTGTTCTATTTTTTAAGAAGAGTTTGATCTCTCTTCTGGCAGTTCAGCTCCAGCTCAGGTGGCTTCAGGACCTGTTTGCTTCACAGACCCATTTGTGGGCACCCAAGAGCCTCCCACGCCAAGCCCTGCACTGTGTCCCGGCCCCAGCGACAGTATGGGCAGTGTCCGGGACTCAGGCTGGGTGGTGGTGGGCCTGGTCATGTCAGGCTGGCTCCTGCTATTGCAATTACAGGCCAATGTGGGGCTAGTGGCAAGGCAGCCAGTGGCTTTGGCTGCATCCCTTCCAGTCCCAGATGATTTAACCAATTGTCCATATGATGATGCCCTAAATGCTGAACCACTTCAGGAACCCCTTTATCTGCTTCAGTCAACTGAGGATTCTGTAATTACTGAAAGAGCTTTGAGCACTCTGGGTGGCAATGTAGGTTTTTCGGTTAACCAAGCCATTATTCATGAATTGAATGGTAGAACAATTGTTAGAAGCAAAATCAAAGATCCCAACCATGGTATTAAAGAAAAGGCTGTGAATGCACTGAGTAAGCTGGGTGTGAATGTTGTAAATTAAATCAAGGTAAAGGTATATACATCAATCAATTCTGTGAGGATGTTTTCTCTGGTCCCATGAACTCTGGATGTTTTCACTTGCCCAGTGCAGCTGGCCAGACTGAAGTTGATAACAAACATGACAGTTAACAATGACCATCTGCTTAATGGGTGCACTATAAACCCATTGCAAGTGTTGCTTACAGTAAATGGAAGCACCAAGGTTCAAGTTCTGAAACTGCTCATTCTTGAATTTTTCTCAAAATCCAGCCATTACAGAAGGACTACTTGGTGTCTGAGTGGGTTCATCATTCCTTTCCCTTTATGATGGCCACATGACAAAGGAGATTCTTTTTCAAGTTCTTACGCTATTTCAGGATATAAATAACTGCCTCAAAAAAGGAAGACCATTTAGCTATTCAGCTTATTTCCACTAAAGGTTCATTGTTTTTCCTGTTACATGGAAAAGAATGTTCCCAGAAAATGAGTGTTCATTAATCACCATGACGCAAACATGAAGGAAAAGGTAGCAGTAATATCCAAATTCTGACTGGTATGTTATGTTTTTCCAAAGAATAATACAATCTGGAAGTAATGTATGTATACTTCTTTATCATCTTCTTTACAAAGGGAGTCTTTCAGCTACCAAATTTAAACAGTAAATATCAGATTTCATCATTTACACAACTATAACTTGCCATGGTCTTCTGTTTTATTTTGGACCTTTTTTTGAGATATCAAATTAATACAGCAGCTTGTTCTGAAACATTTATTTCTTTTTATGTTGCTATTGGCTGAGCTACTTCAATTATTTTCTTGACATGGAGTAACAGTGACCTTTTTACATGTAAGCTACTCTTTTACTGTTTGCTGTGTTTTGTAATTACTCACCTGAGAGAGCATTGCATGTGATTGCTTTAGAACTGCCGTAGGAATGACCTTGTTCTTTTACTGGTAATAAAATCCTAAGCTCTTGAGTCCACCTGCCAGCCTAGCCATACTGCTTTTGAAAGTGTGTTCCAATCATTAGAATCTATTTTAGTCAATGAAAATTGTAAACTTAGGAGAACTTTTTCCTAGCACTCACCCATTCTCTTCATTGTTCCAATATATAAAGATGCTATGTATAAAATACTGGGATCCATCAAAATGTCAACCAATAGGCAATTGGTTAAATTAACTATCTAGTCTTAAAAGAAAAGAACTAAGAAGGTTTGAATGTACTAATGTGGAAAGACACTCAGGAAATATGGATGTTTTTAAAATGAAAAATATGCTTGTATGTGGACAGCACACTTCTAGAATGTTACCCAGACTCCTGGACTTGGGACTATGGAGTGAAGAAGTGATTTTTCTGTGGACTCTTTCTTCTACTGTTTGAAATTTTTACTATGGCATACATTTTAAAATATTTTTCTAAATAAAGAGAAAAATATTTCTTAAAAAGAGGAGAGTTTGAGAGCAGTTGGTGTTAATTCTTCTTTAGATATTTGGTAGAATTCACCAGTGAAGCCCTAGATTTTAATGAGTTTGGAGTCTTTTGTTTGTTTTTAAATAACTGAGGTAATGTCTTTACTTTTTCTAATTTTGCTTTGATATTCTATTCCTTCTTGGGTCAATATTAGTAACTTAGGTGTTTTTGGGAATTTGTCCATTTTATTTAATTTATTGGAGGACAATTATCCATAAAATGTTTTTATTTCTCTGAAGTTGGTTGTAAAGTCCCCATTTTCATTTCTGATTTAAATTATTTAAATCCTCTTTTTTCTTTCCCAGTGTAGCTGAAGTTAGTCAACTTTGTTAATTTTTTCCTCTAATAACAGAAAATTGGTTTCATTGATTCTATTGTTTTTCTATTTTTTACTTCATTTATCTCTGCTCTAATCTTTTTAAGTATTTTTAATTGATTATACTATTACAGTTTTCCCAATTTTCACCCTTTATCCCCCTCCACCTTACCCCCTCAACCCTCCAGCATTCCCCTGCTTACTTCATGTCCATGGGTTGTACATATAAGTTCATTGAGTCCTCTGTTTCCGATACCACTTTTTATCTCTCCCCATCTATTTTATGCCTGTTAATTATGCTTCTTCTTCCTTGTACCTTTTCCCCCCATTCCTCCCTTCCCCCTCCCCACTGAACTCCCTGTATGATGTCCATTTCTCTGATTCTGTTCCTGTTCTGGTTGTTTGTTTAGTTTTTGTTTTCATTGTTTTTCTTTTCTTTTAGCTTCATTTGTTGATAGTTGTGAGTTCGTTGTCATATCACTGTTCATATTTTTGATCTTCTTCTTTTTCTTAGATAAGTCCCTTTAACATTTCATATAACAATGGCTTGGTGATGATGAACTCCTTTCACTTGACCTTATCTGGGAAGCACTTTATCTTCCCTTCCATTCTAAATGAAAGCTTTGCTGGATAGAGCAATCTTGGATGTAGGTCCTTGCCTTTCATTACTTGGAATACTTCTTTCCAGCCCCTTCTTGCCTGCAAGGTTTCTTTTGAGAAATCAGCTGATAGCCTTATGGGAACTCCTTTGTAGGTAACCATCTCCTTATCTCTTGCTGCTTCTAGGATTTTCTCCTTCTCTTTCATCTTGGGTAATGTAATAATGATGTGCCTCTGCATGTGCTTCCTTGGGTCCACCTTCTTTGGGACTCTGTGGGCTTCCTGGACTTCCTGGAAATCTATTTCCTTTGCCAGATTGGGGAAGTTTTCTTTTATTATTTTTTCAAATAAGTTTCCAATTTTTTGCTGCTGTTCTTCTCCTTCTGGCACTCCTATAATTTGGATATTGGAATATTTCAGATTGTTCCAGAGAATCCTCATCCTCTCTTCATTTTTTTTTTTTTTTGATTCTTGGTTCTTTATTCTGATTCAGTTGGATGTTTATTTCTTCGTTTTGTTCCAAATTGTTCATTTGAAGTCCTGGTTTCCTTCTTGTCACTGTTGGTTCTATGAATATTTTGCTTTATTTCGTTTTGGGTATCTTTCATTTGTTCTTTCATTTTTCAATCAAGCTCAAATGCTTCTGTGAGCATTTTGATTACCAGGGCTTTAAATTGTCCATCAGATAGGTTGGCAATCTCCTCATTGCTTAGTTCTCTTTCTGAGGTTTTGCTGTGTTCTTTCATTTGGGCCATATTTTTTTGTCTTGGCGCAGCTGATAGGTGTAAGGGGGCAGGGCCTTAGGTACTCACCCAGCCAGAGGGACCCTCTTTGCTGTGCTGCCTGTGGGAGAGGGGCCAGGGAGGGAACGATGCAGCTTGCCTGCTTGTCTCCAGCACACTTTCCAACAGACTCTGTGTCAGTCTGGAAGTATCTCTCATGGGGGGCAAACCCAGCCTTAGCCCACAGTCAGCTCTGAGTCTCAGTTTTCCCCTTAAGTCAGTCCCTCCCACACAGCTCCACTGATCTTGGCAGTCAGCCCCACCCCCTAGCCACCTTGCGCTGGTTTTTCTGAGTCACCTGCCCTGTGGAGTCTGCTTTACCAGTCTGGTTGTTCTGGTTGATTTTTTCTTTAATTCCGTGGTTGTCAGAGTTCCACGCAGTTTGATTTTCTGGCAAATTTGGTTGTTTATTGATTTTAGATTGGTTGTTATCCTCCTTTTGGTTGTGCGAGAAAGTAAAGGGTCTCTACCTACACCTCCATCATGGCTGGAACTCTCTGCTCTAATCTTTATTATTTTCTCGTGTTAGATTTGGGTTTAGTTTTTTCCCTCTTATACATTTTTTTAAGTTTCTTAATGTGTTTTTTTGGACTGAACTCCATCCCCCTAAAATTCATATGTTAAAGTCCTAACCCTCAATATGGCTTTTTTGAAGGTAAGGCATTTGGGGAGGTTAAATGAGGTCATAAAGGTAGTACTGCTTTTCTGGAGAATCCTGGCTAATACATTCTTCTTTTACTGATTTCTAATCTTTAACCAAGGGTATATTTATTGATATATTCTTATAGGAAATTATCTTTCAAGCCTGTTCTACAAAAAAATTTCTTAAAACAAATGAGAAGAAGGACCATGCTTGCTTTTTTCTTTTTTCTTTTTCTTTCTTCCTTCTCCTTTTCCTCCTTCTTCTAATATGTGTGGTTCTACCAACTTATCAATATTTAAGAAGGCTTAAGAAAAAATACATTGAATGATAGTACATATCTGCTTTGGACATGGACAAGGTTTTAATGAAAAATGCTAAAAAATGTACTTTATTTTAAGGGGGATGATTTTTGCCATTGTAGGGACTGGCACGTCTGAAATCTGTAGGGCAAGCTGGCAGGCTGAAGATCCAGTGAGGAGTTGATGTTGCAGATCTGAGTCTGAAGGCTGAAAGCTCAGGCAGAATTTCCATCCTATGGGCAAAATTTGTTCTTTGGAAAACTTTGTTCTTTGCTTTTAAGGGCTTCACCTGATTGAACAAGGTTTTCTCACAGCATGAAGGGTAATCTGCTCACCTTGAAGTTACGTGATTGTAAATATTAATCAAATCCAAAAAATGCCTTCATGACCGAACAACTAGTCACCATATTCTTGCCAAGTTTTACACATAAAATCAGCTGTGTAGAAATTTGATCATTTTAGAGCAATAGTTGAAGATATTAGAAGAGATGGCCTAAACAGAGGTTGGCATTTATGAGATACCTTGAATGTTGTTTTTTATTTGACTAAAATTTTTTTACAAAACAACTTAAATCAGATATATTTCAAAATAACTACCTTAGGCAAGTAAATGCATAACCATGTCTCTGTCTGTGAGGGATTCATCAGAATGTATTTGTGATTGCTAAAAGCAATTATGACAAAGGACAGTGTGACTATCAAATAAATACTTGTATGTGTTGACCAGTATACACCCTTTATCACATGCTCACTCTCTTTAGGAAATCATTTATAGTGACTTAAACTATGAGTCAGGAAGTAAGATGCTTCCTGATATCACAGTAAAAATATTTGTGAGACTGATAAGCTACAGCGACTTCATGAATGGATAACCTATGGAATTGAAATAGTATTTAAAAATGGATATATTTTTCTTGCAGATATCCTTGAGAGACAGTTTTCTTGCCTCCTATAATGGGCTTTATTTTGACACAGGCCCCATACTAAGGTAACAGTCCCTTTTGATAAGTTTTCAGATGTCTGGAACCCCAACTATATTAACCAATCTGACAGCTTTGTTAGGAACATCAAATGAATAATGGGTATGAAAGCATTTTGGAAAGGATCAAACATTAAAAAGTTGATGATACTGGTAAGACAATGCATGTACCAAAGATTACAAAATGTTATGACTGAGAATTCATCAAGGCCACATTTGAGTTTCAAATCTTTGTACAATATTTAAAGTATTTTGTTATTTTAGGTAGAAAGGGTGGTTTTATCAAATTTTAGAACTTTCATTGTGTGAAACGAAGCATTAAGGAGTTCATTGAATTCAATTTAAAAAAAAAAATTATTGTTCAAGTACAGTTGTCTCTATCCCCTCATACTCCCCCTATCCATTCACCCTCTCCCACCCTTGATCCTACCCACCTTTGGCTTTGTCCATGTGTCCTTTAAACATGTTTCTTTTTGACCTTCCCCCCCATAATCCCCCTCACCCCTCCTTTGTGGTTACTGTCAGTTTGTTCTTTATTTCAATGTCTGTGGTTATATTTTACTTGCTTGTTTGTTTTGTTGATTAGGTTCTGCTTATAGGTGAGGTCATATTGTATTTGTCTTTCACCACCTGGCTTACTTCACTTAGCCTAATGCTCTCCAGATCCATCCATGCTGTTGCGAAGGGTAGGAGCTCCTTCTTTCTCTCTGCTGCATATTATTCCATCATGTAAATGTACCACAATTTTTTGATCCACTCACTTACTGATGGGCACTTAGGTTACTTCCAACACTTGGGCATTGTAAATTCAAGGTTTTAATAGCAGAGACAGTAATATGGTTTACAGGACTATCAATTTAACATGTTAAGTGGTCCCTTAGAAGAGAATTCTAAGATCAACTATTTTGGTTTATTGTAAAAAATATCAATCATAAAAAATTTTGAGAAAGTGTTCTCTTACCTTCTGACCTCTTTTTGCATTCTTATGAATGTTGATTTTTCTTCATCCAAGGCATTCATCTTTTTTTCTCTATACCATCTTCTTATGTTATTTCAATTAGAACCAAGGCTTTAGTCACTTGTATTCCCCAAACTTCCAAATCTTTGCCTCCAAGTCCCTTCTGATTTCAGGACCACTATTTCTAGCTGCTTGGATATGTCAAAAGAATCTCAAACTAAGTGTGGCCTAAATTGAAGTCTTTATCTTTTTTTTAATCCTTATCTGAGGTCATACTTATTGATTTTAGAGGGAGAGAAAGGGAGATTCAGAGAGAGAGGAGTGGGTTGCCTCTTGTACACACCCTGATTGGGGACAGAATCTACAGCCTAGGCAGGTGCTCAGACTGGTGATAGAATCCATGACCTTTCTGTTTATGGGATGATGTTCCAACTAATTGAGCCACACCAGTCATGGCATAAATTGAAGTCTTTATCTTTACCTCTACATCAGCTTCTGCTTCTGAATTTCTCTCTTGGCTAATGGTATCATTATTGTATTAGTTAAGTTAACTCTAGCTGCTAGGTAAATATCAAAATCTTAGTGGTTTAATGCAATAGTTCTTTCTTTTTTTTTGCTACTGTAAAGTCCAATCAATGAGAAGGGGACATGGGCTTTCCTTTCTGGGACCCAGGCTAATAGGCTCTTCTTTCATTATCCAGCTGGTAGGGGAAAAGAATGGAAGATATACTGTAGAGATTTTTATTGATTTTATTCAGATCAAGTGGTATAAGCAGTGTTAATCATTTCCACTTACATTCCTTTGACCAAAAGTTAGTTACATTGCCACACCTAACTGCAGGGGAAAATGGGATGTATTATTTGACTGTGTGCTCAAAAGTAAGAAGGAATAGGTTAGATGGGAATATAGCAGTATCTTCCATAACTTGTATTCATGTTCAAGTTTACAACCTCTCATCTTTGAAATTCCTTTTTTTTTAGCCATTAATCTCAATTCCAACCACCCCTTACCACCCATTCTTACATTTCTAGGTCCTTCTCTCTAATACCCTTACTCCAGTGTTGCTTTTTCATCAGCACCTATAATCCATCAATTGCTCACTCTTTCACTGCTTCTCATTCCTTTTGTAAGAAGGACTACTTTATTCAATTTCTATACACTCATGACCACTTTATTCAATCTATATTTGTTCCATAACATCATTATAATCACTCCTTTGCATACGCACTCAACTCCTTTGATCTCTTGCTTCATTCTATGTACTTGGAAAAACCACAATCCTACCTAAATTCAATTCTCTACTTGCTCCTTACTTATACTTGACACTAGAGAAAAACACAAGACAATGCTGAATGGGCTCAATTTGTATGATTGTTAATATTAAATGTGCCCATAATGCTACCTGGAAATCATACTGGCTTTTACTAGTACTCACTTTTCAACTCTCCTGGATGATTGTTTCATGTTGCCACCTCAAATTTTCCTCCTCAACTCTCACTCTAAGATTATGAGCACGCATACTATTGCATCAAGAAACAAGCAATCAGAAGAGAACTTCCCAAAACTCTCAACACATCTACACCCATTCAACTATCTGTATCCATTTACCTGGCACTTTTCTCTTATTATAGATAAACTAAATTTATTATAGAGAGATAAGCAAAGGCTAACTACTTTACCTGTGATCCCATTTCCTCTTAGGATGGGACCTTCAAGGGCAAGGAAAATGCTCAGGAAATTCTCTCCTCTTTTCCCTTAATCATTACTCCCCTCCTCCACCCAAATTCTCTCATTTGTCTCTAGCTAATGTCCACTTTATTTCCTTCCCTTAACAGTGAAACTTCACAGAAGAATTGAATATATTCACTGTCTCTCTTTTATCTTCAATTCTCTCTTGAACTACTTCAGCCAGACTTTCATACTTGTTGCTTTACTTACCCTGAATGTATCAAGGTCATTATGACCTTCATGTCATTTTTTCAACCCTCATCTTACTTGACCTATTGGTAGCATTTGATATAGGTGATCACTCTTTCCATCTTGTAACCCTTTTTTCTCTTGGTTTTCAAGTATAAAACTCTCTTGGTTTTACTCCCACTTCTTTGGGTGTTCCTCTCAATCTCCTCTGCTGGTTCCTTCCACCTCCCTAAGCTCTAAATATTGAGTGCTCAGATTTCATTTCTCTTTTTTAACTTCACTTTGTCCATGATCTTGTTCAGGCTCATGAATTTAAATACCATACATAGAACTGAAGACTCCCCAATTTCTATTTCCAGCCTAGACTGCTTCTTGATTTCTAGACTTGTATATTCAATTGATTATTTGAGAGCTTCTCTTGGATGTCTAAAATTGAATGTCCAAAATTGAATGTCTCAAATTGAACATATCCCCAAGTGGATTTTTGCTCTTAGTTTATGAACTTACTCTTTCTGAAGTTTTCTCCCTCTAAGAAAATGGAAACTTAATCTTTCCAGTTGCCCTGGCCAAAAATCTGGGAGTTATCTTTTGTTTCCCTTTTTTCCTTTCAAACCCTATATCCAATCCATCAGCAAATTCTGTTGGCTCTGTCTTCAAAATATATACAGAATCTTGTTACAGAGCAACGGAAGGTCCATTACTGTCCGCCGCCTTATGGAAAGATGCCTCTCAAAGCCCGAGATTTGTGAAAAGGAAAGGAAATGTTTATTTAATGCTATACAGAGTTAAAGTAGTGACCCAACATCTCCATTAAAATATCAAAGTCCTTTAGGATACCCACAGATGCCCACAGTGCTTACTATCTCCCTCTGCCCTAATTCAGGGTACCGTAATCCGTAACTCAGGAAGAGAAGCACACGCCTGGTATCCATGCTCTTGACACCATTCAGCCGTGTCATGGTCCAGGCAGGATCTCTAATTAATCCAAAGCCATGTGGCACCTTCTCATGGCCTACTGGCAAGAGTCCTTTCCCCCTTCTTCCAGGCAAAATCTCTCTTGCTCTCAGGCCACGCAGCCAAAGGGAGCACCCCAAAGCCGCGTGGTCTCTCCTCTACCAAAGCTGTGGGGAAGGGGTCCCCACTCTGCAAAGCCTTGTGGCTCTCCCTCTTCAACAAAGCTGCAGGGGTCTGCACTCTGGTGAAACTACCTGAATCTCTCCCTCTGGCAAAGCTGCGAGAGGGTCTCCACTCGGGCAAAGCCGAGTGGCAATTCTCTGCTAAAGCCACATGGTGATTTTCCCTCATACAGCTGTGGGTCCTGCACTCTGGTGAAACCCCATGGATCTCTCTCCAG
>PVKU01016591.1:0-14070 GCA_004027475.1 Anoura caudifer | reverse complement strand
ACACCACCCATTTCTGATAAAACGACTCAGCAAAGTGGAAATACAGGGGGCATTCCTCAACATAATAAAGGCCATATATCAGAGACCTACAGCCAAAATCATATGCAATGGACAAAAACTTACAGCTTTCCCACTAAGATCAGGAGCAAGACAAGGATGCCCACTTCCACCACTTCTATTCAAAATACTATTGGCTGTCCTAGCCACAGCAATCAGACAGGAAAAAGAAATAAAAGACATCCAAATTGGGAAAGAGCAAAAAAATTATCATTGTTCAAAGATGGTGTGGCAGTGTACATAGAGAATCCTATAGACTCCACCCAAAATCTCCTCGACCTACTAAATGAATTTGGGAAAACAGCAGGATGCAAAGTCAATATTCAAAAATCAAAGGCTCTTTTCTATAACAACAATGAAATATGAGAAAGAGAACCAGGAATAAAATTCCATTTCATACAGCAACAAGAAAAATAAAATATCTAGGAAAAGAACTTATCCAAGGAGGTAAAAGACCTGTGCTCAGAAAACTACAGAACACTCAAGAAAGAAATTAAGGAAGACGCAAACAAATGAAAAATACACCATGTTCATGGATCGTAAAAATTAACATTACCAAAATGTCCATACTACCCAAAGCAATTTATACATTCAATGAAATGCCTATTTAAGTAACAATGGCATATATCAAAGATATAAAAACAACGCTTCGAAGATTTGTATGGAACCAAAAACAACCCTGAATAGCTGCAGCAATTTTGACAAAGAAGAAAAAATATGAGAGAGCAAAGTACCTGATATCAAACAAAATTACAAGTTCACTGTAATCAAAACAGCTTGGTGGTGGCATAAGAATGGACACATGGACCAATGGAACAGAATAGAGAGCCCTGAAATAAAGAATTTATGGTTAGTTAATAATTGACAAAGTGGGCAGCAGTAAAAAATCAAGTAAAGACAGCTTCTTAAAAAAAGGTATTTTGAGAGCTGGACAGCTACATGAAAAATTAAATGAAACTTGATCACCAATTTACACAATACACAAAAACAAATTCAAAGTGGATAAAACATTTAAATATAAGTCGTGACACCATAAAACTCCTAGAGGAGAACATAGGCAGGAAAATCTCAGATATTTCATGGAACAATATTTTCACTGATATATCCCCTACAGCAAGGGACACAAAGGAAATCTCTTCAAAATATAAATCATCTGCATGGCTAAAGAAAAGAGCATTAAAATGAAAAGAGAACCAACTACATGGGGAAACATATTTGCCAGTGATACCTCAGACAAGAGTTTAATCTCAAAAATATATAAAGAACTCACACAACTTCACTCTAAGTAGACAAGCATCACAATTAAAAAATAAGCAAAGGACTTCAACAGACACTTCTTTAAAGAGGACATACAGAGAGCCCAGAGACATATGGAAAGATTCTCAGTTTCACTAGCCACCAGAGAGATGCAAAATAAAACCACAAGGAGATACAACTTGACATCATTGAGAATGGCCATCATAAACAAAGCAACAAACAAGTGCTGGACAGGGTGAAGAGAAAAGGAAACCCTAGTTCATTGTTGGTGGGAATGCAGACTGGTTTAGCCACTGTGGAAAACGGTATGGAATTTCCTCAGAAAAATAAAAATGGAACTGCCTTTTGACCCAGAAATTCC
This sequence comes from Anoura caudifer, assembly GCA_004027475.1. Lineage (NCBI taxonomy): Eukaryota > Metazoa > Chordata > Mammalia > Chiroptera > Phyllostomidae > Anoura > Anoura caudifer. The sequence continues at coordinate 12,395 of PVKU01016591.1, read as the reverse complement.
ACTGCTAGTATTATATGCTAAGAACCCTGAAACACCAATCCAAAAGAACCTATACACCCCAAAGTTCATAGCAGCACAATTTACCATAGCTAAGTGGTGGAAGCAACCCAAGGGCCCATCAGTAAATGAAAGGATCAAAAAACTATGGTACATTTACACAATGGAATTCTATGCAGCAGAAATAAAGAAGGAGCTCCTGCCCTTGGCAAAAGCATTGATGAAACTGGAGAGCATTATGCTAAGTAAAAATAAGCCAGGAGATGAAAGGCAAAATCATATGATTTCACTTTTAACAGAAACCTAATCAAGTAAACAAACAAGCAAACAAAATATAACCACAGACATTGAAATTGAGAAGAGGCTGACAGTGACCAATGGAGACAGGGGAGGGAATAATGGGTTAAAAGGGTGAAGGGTTTACAGGAATAATGATAAAGGACAAAGGGACAATAACAAGGGGTTTGGAAAGAAGGGAAGGAGGTAGAGTGGGCTTGGATGTTGGGGATGAGTAGGGGGAAGGGCAGAAAACTGTACTTGACAACAATAAAAAAAGAAGCTAACAGGGAAAAGATACAAAACTGAAGAGTTAGAGTTTAGCCTTAATTAATGGGCTTAAACAACTAAACTGTGACTTGATAGGCTTCAGGGTCTGCTTTTGAAAAGAGGCCTTTGCCTCTGAAGTTTTTGCTTCTGAATTGTGGCAGTGGGCCACAGAAGCCAAAGTGCTGTTCAGTAACACCCCTGTTTATGGCAATGTGATTTATATTAGCCAAGATTTGTAGGCCAACTTAGAGACCATCAGTATGTAAATGGGGAAAAAAGCCTGAGGAATTCTTTTTAAGTTACACTCCCTCAATTATTTTCTTTACAATTATGCGGTTTCCTACAAACAGAGTTTGTGGTAATAGCAATTATGTTTGAGTTTTCATTTTTTTATATAGCTCATCCTAGTTTCCAACAATTCTGGCCATTATTATCTTAGTAATATTTTTGAAAGTCAGTACTTTAAAATAAAACTATTGTTATTTAGCCAGTTTGTTCTGCATTCAACTCTCAAATCAGCCCTCTAAGACAAGTGCTTTTTTAAAATCACATTATTAGGAAAGAAAGAGGCAAAATGCAAATTCTGTACTCTGTGGCAGTTTTAAGATTCCAACATGAAATTTTTGACCACCTTATCCCTCAAAATCATTTTTAAACTTTAGCAGAAAAACTCATAGAATGCAGAAAATGCAAGGAAAATAGGAGCATTCTTCTCAAGGATCTCATAATGTTTTGTTCAACTGTTTTTGTGGAGCTGAACTTCAGAGACTCTGGCCTCATGACCTGGTTGGTGCAAGCTGGTAATGAAGAACTTGTGTGTGAAGGGCATAAGAACACAGCTACCAGATGCAGTGAAAAGGACAAAAACAGAACACCCCATAAGATAGGCTTGGACACAATCTAGACTTTGACTAGGATATCCTCACTCACAATGCAAGGCTTTTCTTTCTAACACATGCTCTGTGGGAACATGAGCCCATTTTTCTAAAGTCAAAGCTTAATCACATCATTAAATGTTCCTGTGAACCAACACTATGGGCCATGTTGGGAACTTGCTTCCAGATGCAGAGAAGGCTCCAAAGGAACCATCTGTGCCACATGCAGAAGAGAATCATACGATGCCTATTCTCTCTACATTTCTACTAAAACTGAAGCTCAGAAATTGTGTGCAATTTTTTCATGAGTTATGCTATGTAACAGAACGTGACTGCAGCTGGCATAAAAAATCATATATATAGGATTCTTTATATTCATATATATATTTATCCACATATATATCCATATATATCCATATGTGTGTGTATATACATGTCCATATTTGGATATATAAACTCCATGCAACATTTAACAAAATACCTGAGTTTGTCTGGGGCTTCTCTGCAGCCCCCAGAGATTTTAATCTGGCTCCAACAAGAACAAAATCCATGACAAGGGAAGTAGCATGTACAATTTCTTAACAGATTGCTTTCCAGGTGCTTTTTCAATGTCTGAATGGCCGCAGGCCAGTGCAGAAAAAGGCAGAGAACTTCTCATGACAAAGCAGAGAGTTGTAAATATGAAGAAGCACAGTATTTCCATCAGTATATTATGCACAACAAAGCCCCTGGTATGCACAAGCCATGGCTGATACTACTAATCCTACTAAAAATTACACAAATTTTATTTAACTCTCCACTTTCAGAGAGGCAAATTGAGGCTCAAAGGGATGATGAATATTCCCAGATAGTAGCTAAAGGTAGATAGGGTCATCTTGTGCTGTTGAGAAATCCAGTAATCACCTAGTGAAAAGCTGGTCCACAATATATTATATAGTATCAAATGCCATTTAGTTGAGCAGCTATGTAGTCATGTTCATGGATGTTCTACATTGAATGGTAAGTCCTATGGATGCATGGCACACTGCTTTCTAATGCTTCTTGGGTAGCACTCAAGGTACAAGCTTCATTCACAGAAAAGCTGGTGTTATCTTCACACTAAGTAAGTAGCAAAGAGACATAATGCAGGCAACAGCCCTAGGAACCACCAAAAAGATTGTGGTAAGAACATCACCCAGGAACTCTGAGTTCCTTATGGACATGTGTGGAGGAATGGAGATTTTTAACATAAAAATATTCTGAGCTATGAATGTACAATTTCTGTTTAGTGGTTTGAAAAAATACCATTATTTCCTAGGGCATTTTGTTAGGTGTGGAACAACAGATCTTCCTGTAGGTAGTCTGTCTTAAGAGCATTGTCTCAGTGAGCCTGCAAGAAACACCCTGAGTATCCAGACTAGAATACAGAAGCTTATGGACCTGGATGGCTGCTCAAGCTCCTTCAGGTCAGAACTGACAATCCTCTAGAACACATCTCTTCACATTTCTGCTAAGCTACTGATGCTTGGTCTGGCCCTGACATGAAACAAAATGATCTGCAAGATGTCATCCTTTTAAATTGGAGACACTGTGAAAAAAAAAGAAGACACTTTACAATAACTTTTAAAATTTCCAGAAAGGATGTTGATTGTTCCTCCTTTGCAGTAAATGAAGTTTTCATGTCCTTGTTATGAACATTTTAGTCTTAGCCAAGGGGTAATTGGAAAATTCAGTTGGCTAGATAGTCCAATACAGGGAAAGAATTTGAGTCAAATAACACAGGAATAGAAAAGCCTTTAGGTGGCCAATGACTATCTGATAAATTCTTGTCGTATCAATGAAATAAGGGGCTATGAAGGAGCACTTACAGGGCATAAGCATCCTGACAACAGGTAGCTTCAAAACTGAAAGAATAATTATGCCTGCTTTGTAGATCAGGTCCCCACTAGGAGGTGCATGAGGGGCACACATTGAAGTTTCTCTCCCTCTCTTTCTCCCTTCAGTACAATATAAAAACAAAGAAATAAACCTTAAAAAAAAAGAACTCAGAACCAGATGCACATTCCAGCCAAAATGCAGACATAGATATAAACCCTTCACTTCTTTACACGATCAAAAGGAGAAAAACAACCAAACTAAAATCAATAAACACCCAGAAATGGAAGAAAATCAAACTGAATGGAACTCTGACAACCAAGGAATTAAAGAAACAGTCAAATGGACCAAGTAGTCTGTTAAGACAGGCAGAAGGAGAGAACCCATGCTGAGACTTTGTAACGCATGGGCAAGACAGGCCTAGAGAAAAGCAGTGTGGTAGTGGACCATGTGGGCAGGGATGAATGGGAAACTGAGATTCAGACCTGACTGTGGAGTACCTTGGGGGTTGCGGTGGTGGGAGAAACTCCCAGGCTCCCAGGAAGGTTCCTTGGAAAGTGGGCTAGAAATGAGCAGGTAACCTCCACTGTAACTTCTCTGGCCTATCGCATACAGGGAGGAGGGGCAGAGATGGGCAGGTTCAATGGAGAGTTTTGGCTGCAAGGTATTGACTGCAGTACTAGGGCAAGAGAAGCTGTGGCAAGTGGTCCAGGTGAAGCAGCACGGAGTTGAGCTGGTGGTCGCACATTTTCATGTGGATAAACCCGGAGGAAAACTTAGGGAGGGAGACAGACTACCCAACCCACAGTTCCAGAGGGAGGAAATGAAGCCTCAAAACCATTAACTTCAAAGACCTGTGGGAGTTGAGGTGGAGGGAGAAATTCCCAGACTCACAGGAGGGTCCATTGCAGAGATCCACAGGGTCCTAAAATAAACACAAAACCACCCATGCAGGAATCAGCACCAGAAGGGCCCAATTTGCTGGTGGGTAGCAGAAGAAGTGACTGAAGGCAGCTGAGAGTCAGGCAAGCAGCATTGGTTCCTCTCAATCCCCTCCCTGACATGCAGAGACACCACAGAGTGACATGGGGTGTCCCCTCACAGCAAATACCTAAGGCTCTAACTTTTACTACATAACAGGCACTCTGAGACAAATAATTACTACCCAAATGAATGAACATTTGAGAGCTCCAGAAAAAGTACAAGTAAGTGATGAAAACATAGCCAACCTATCAGATGCAAAGTTCAAAACACTGGTGATCAGAATGCTCACACAATTGGTTAAGTATGGTCACAAAATAGAGGAAGAAGTGAAGGCTATGCAAAGTGAAATAAAGAAAAATGTACAGGGAACCAACACTGACAGGAAGAAAACCCAGACTCAAATCAACGATTTGGAACAAAAAGGAGAAACAAAACTTCAACCACAACAGAATGAAGAAACCAGAATTCATAAACATGAGGAGTGGCTTAGGAACCTCCAGGATAATTTTAAACATTCTAACATCTGAATCAGAAGGGTGCCAGTAAAAGAGGAAGAGCAAGAAATTGAACACTTATTTGAAAACATAATGAAAAAGAACTTCCCTAATATGGAAGAGGAATTAAACTTCCAGGAAGTCCAGGAAGCTCAGATAGTCCCAAGGAAGTTGGACCCAAGGAAGCACATGCCAAGGCACAACATAATTGCATTAACCAAGATGAAAGATAAGGAGAGAATCTTAAAAACAGCAAGAGAAAAGGAGACAGTTACCTAGGATGGAGTTCCCAGACAACTGTCAGCTGATTTCTCAGAAGAAACTATATGGGCAAGAGGGGGCTGGAAAGAAGTATTCAAAGTCATGATAGTCAAGGACCTACAAGCTAGATTACTCCATCCAGAAAAGCTATCATTTAGAATGGAAGGGCAGATAAAGAGCTTCCCAGATAAGGTCAAGTTAAAGCCATTCACCAGCACCCAGCCCTTATTGTATCAAATGTTAAAGGGACTGATCTAAGAAAACAAGATAAAAAATATGTACAGTAAAATCATAAACTCACAACTAGCAACAATTGAAACTCAAAACAAAAGTAAAAACAACCAACTAAGAATATAGCTAATACAGGAATGTATTCACAGAAATGGAGATCATATTAAAGGATATCAGTAGGGGGTGAGTGGGGAGAAGAATAGGGGTAAATGTACAGGGATTAAGAAGCATAAATGGTGGGTACAAAATAGACAGGGAGAGGTTAAAAATAGTACAGGAAAAGGAAAAGCCAAAGAACTTATATGTTTGACCAATGGACATGAACTAAGGTGTGAGAATGCTGGTGAGAAGTGGAGTGCAGTGTGGAGGGGAATAATATGGACAAAGAACTGGGGCAACTGTAATAGCATATTCAATAAAACAGATATAAATAATGAAAAGGCAATTCCCAAAGGATGCCAGAGGTTTAAAAACTCATAAAAAGTACAAACATTTACATATGAACATATTTCATAATCTAGATAAAATGTAGTCTCCTCATTAACATAGAGCTTACCAAGGGTCAACTAGAAAGAAACAGTTAAAGTCTACAGAGCAATTCCCAGCAGTGAAAGTGAAGCCATAATCAAAACTCCCAAAACACAAAATCCCAGAACCAGATGGCTTATACGAAATTCATTCAATACTGTTTTCCACAGAGGCTGCACCAGTTTGCATTCTCAGCAAGAGTGCACTAGGGTTCCATTTTCTCCACAACCCCACCATCACTTACCCTTTCTTGCTTTGTTTCTGATGGGCGTTCTGACAAATGTGAAGTGGTATCTCATTGTGGTTTCAATTTGCATCTCTCTGAGGGCTAGCAATGCAGAGTATCTATTCATATATCACTGGGACTTTTGTATGTCCTCCTTGGAGAACTGTCTGTTCAGTTTTTTTGCCCATTTTAAATTTGGTTGTTTTTCTTCCTGGAGTGGAGTGGTATGAGATATATATATATATATGAGATGAAACCCTTATCCAAGATTCATTGGTAATTATATGTTCCCATACAGTTGGTTCCCATTTCATTTTGCTAAATGTTTTCTTTAGGCATGCAGAAGCTTTTTATTTTGATGAAGTGCCATTTGTTTATTCTTTCCTTTATGTCCCTTGCTCTAAAGGATATATCAGTGAATGTATTGCTACATGGAATATCTGAGATTTTCCTGACTATCTTCTCCTCTAGGACTTCTATGGTATCACAACTTACAATTAAGTCTTTTATCCACCTTGGATTTATTTTTTTGTGTGGTGTAAGTTGGTGATCAAATTTCATTTTTTTGCATGTAGCTGTCAAGAGTTCCCAACACCATTTGTTTAAGAGGCTATTTTTATACCATTTTATGTTTCTGCCCAATTAGTCAAATACTAATTGGCCACAGGGACTTGAGTTTATTTTTGAGCTCTCTGTTCTGCTCCATTGATCTATGTGTGCGTTCTTATGCCAGTACCAGACTGTGTTGATTACTGTGGCCTTGTAATATAGTTTAATGCCAGATATGGTGATCCCACCTACTTTGTTTTTCTTTTTCAAAATTTTTGCAGGTATTTGGGGACATTTATGGTTCCATTTTTGAAATGTTTCTTCTATATTTTTGAAATATGTCATTGGTATTTTAATAGTGATAGTGTTGCATGTATAAATTGATTTGAGCAGTATGGGCATTGTGATGATGCTAATTCTTCCAATCCATGATCATGGTATATGCTTCCATTTATTTGTATCTTCCTTAATTTCTTTCTTCAGTGTTGTGTAGTTTTCTGAGTACAGGTCTTTTACTTTCTTGATTAGGTTTTTTCCTACATACTTTATTTCTCTTGCTGTTATAGTGAGTGGGATTTTTTTGCAGATTTCTGATTCTGATATTTCATTGTCAGTGTACAAAAAGCCTTCAATTTCTGGATATTGACTTTACATCCTGCTGTTTTTCCAAATTCATTTATTAGATTGAGTAGTTTTTTTGTGGACTCTGTAGGGTTTTCTATGTACACTACCATGTCGTCATCAAACAGTGACAGTTTTGCTTCCTCCATTCCAATTTTGATGCCTTTTACTTCTCTTTCTTGTCTGATTGCTGTGACTAGGTCTTTCAATACTATGTAGAATAGGCAGGGTAAAAGCAGACATCCTTGTCTTGTTCCTGATCTTAGTGGGAAATATTTTCATTTTTTCCCATTGAGTATGATGTTGGTTCTAGGTCTGTCGTATATGGCCTTTATTATTTGGAGAAATGCTCCCTTTTCCTACTTTGCTGAGTGTTTTTATCATAAATGTGGCCTGTATCTTATCAAATACTTTGCCCCACATCTGTTGACATAATCATGGGATTTTTGTCTTTCCTTTAATTTACATGATGTATTAAGTTTAGTGATTTGAAATATTGTACCATCCTTATATCCATGGGATAAATTCTACTTGATCATGGTGTATGATCTTTTTAAAACATAGCTGGATGTAGTTGGTCAATATTTTGTTGAGTATTTTAGCATCTATGTTTACCAGCTAATGGCCTATAGCTCTCTTTGTTTGTTGTTTCTTTATTTGATTTTGAGTTTAGCATGTAATCAGTTAATATACATGTAATCAGTTAAGTCCATTTGATCTAGGGCATTGTTCAATGCCACAATATCCTTGCTGAGAGGAAGATCTATCTAGCTTTGACAGTGAGGTGTTAAAACCCCCTACTATAATATTGTTGCTCTCTATATATCTCTTGAAGTTCTTCAAATTTTTCCTTATGTATTTGGATGCTCCTATGTTGGGTACATATATTTTCTTGATGTTTATGTCACTTGATGAAATCTTCCCTTGAGTATTATGAAGAATCCTTCTGGGTCTCTTTTTATGGCCTTTTTTTTGGAAGTTTATCTTGTCAAATATAAGTATAGTTACCTCAGTTTTTTTCCTGTCCATTTGCATGGAAAATATTTTACAGCCTTTCAGTTTCAGTTTCTGTAGGTCTTTTGTTCTGAGGTTGGTCTCTTCTAGTTAGCATATGTGTTGGTCATGTTTTATTATCCCTTCAGCCACCATATATGTCTTATGATTGAAGCATTTAATCCATTTACACTTAAGGTTATTATTGATAAGTACTTATTCTCTGCTATTTTATTCCCTTTATATCTTTGTTCCTTTCTCACCCTTTGACTTCCTCTCTTAAAGCAGTCCCTTTAGCATATCTTGCAGTGCTGGTTTGGTGGGGGTAGATTCTTTCAGCCTTCTTTTGTCTGGGAAACTCCTTACTTCACTTTCCATTTTAATTGAAAGCCTTGCTGTATAGAGTTGTCTCAGTTGTAGACCTTTGTTTTTCATTACTTTGAATATTTCTTGCCATTTCCTTCAGGCTTGTAATGTTTCTGTTGAGAAGTCAGCTGCCAGACTTATCTTGGCTCCCTTGCATGTTACCTCCTGTTTCTCCCTTGCTGCCTTGAAGATTCTCTCCTTGTCTTCAAATCTTGCCCTTTTAATTATGATGGGGGTTTTTTTGCATGGGCCTTTTTGGATTCCTCTTGATCTGAGCCCTCTCTGCTTCCTGGTCTTGTGTGGCTTCTTCTCCCATCAAATTAGGGAGGTTTTCCATCATTACATTTTCAAACAGATTTTCTATCCCTTGCTCCTCTTCTTCTCCTTATGGTATTCCTAGTATACAGATATAGTTCTGTTTCATGTTTTTGAATTTCCCTTAATCCCTTTTTATTGTTCTTCAGCCTTTTTTTCTTTTTCTTGATCTTTTTGTGAGTTGTTTTCTGCTTTGTCTTCCAGCTCACTGATTCAGTCCTTTGCTTCATTGAGCCTGCCTTTCATTCTTTTACTGTGTTCTTTCATTAAGTAATTGTATTCTTCATTTTTCATTCGTCCTTATTGATTGTTTATATGTCTTTTTTTATGTTGTTATCGGTTGCAGTAAGTTCCTTGTAATTTCTCTATAGTTTTTGGTAGTTCACATCGAGTTCATTGACCTTCCTTATAACCATTGTTTTGAACTCCATATCTGATAGTTGACTTGCCTCTATTTAATTTAGCATTATTTCTGAATGTTCCTCCTTTCCTTTAGATTGGAAGTTATTTCTTTTTTTTCCTATAGTTTGTGGGACTCTTCTTGTTTGCTTGTTTTTCTTCACTTGATCTGTTCTGACTTCATGGTTTGAACTTCTGTGGTGGGATGCCTGTGAGACTCAGTGATGCACTCTCCTTATCACATGAGCTTGATATTCTTGGTATGTTCTTTATGCCTTTTATGCTGCTTTTCTGGATGTAATTGGGTTTTTGTTATTGTTGGGTCATCCTTTTGTGGGTCCTACCCTGCCACTAGTTGACTGAGGGTGACTTTACCCACCACATCTTCTATACTGTTGTGCAGGCACTGTCTGAACAAAACCACAGAGCCCAAGAAACAAACCCACACCCACAAGTATAACTCCCCCTTCACAGTCCCACTATCAATAGCAATGGACCAGTATCAAGGGTGTAATGAGCTTAAGTCTATTATAAGAAAGGAGAGTGTTTATGAGATGATCTACTGAAAGAGAAATGATTTTGAGAGGGTACAGTTGCACTAATAAAACTTGGGAGTTGGGACATTGGAAGGAGGGATGGTACAGTTTACCTCATGAATAAAGAAAGGGAATTAAGAGTGTGGAATGGAGTATGAAAAGTGAAGTGTATAATATTAAGTTTAAACAGAAATTACAATGCTATAAAATTAAATAAAGTGAGAGAGAAAAAGAAAAAGTAAGGGAAATATTAAATAATTAATAAAAATATAGGAGCCCAGTTGGAGAGAAAGATCCACTGGAGTATTAAAAATAACAAATGAGCTAAAATTAATATAGGTTGTATGGGAATAAGAGGGCAAAAAGAAACAAAGAAAAATCTAAGAGATGTTTAGAGGAATGGGAAGTGATTTTGTAATAATAGAAGGAGAGGGAATGCTAAGAGTGAATAATGTTAACTAGAGTAAGTGTGGGAAAAATTAAAATTTGGGATGTAAATGATAAGAGAGAAAGGAGAATAAAGAAAAATAAAAGGAAGGGATGAAAGAGAAACAGAAGAAAGACAAAAAGAAAAAGAAAAACAAGGCTAAGATGGTAGAATTAAAGTTTGGCTCAAAAAATAAGAGTAGGAGAGGGGTCTGGTAAAATTCATTATTTGAAATACAGAATTATTAAAGCTCCAGAGATAACCTTGAAAAAACAATGCAACAATAACTGCCCTACCCACAACCAATGAGCAAATTTTGTTACAGGTGGAGAGAGAATATGGGTATTTTAACACATGGGCAAAATGATGTGAAATGACCCATGACCCAAGAATTATCACCTTGAGATCACCCCAAAACTGACAGGCTTTCAGAACATGTGCAGAAGGACAGATGACACAAGGTTTTTAAAAGATTGGGTTTAGATGTATGATTTGAGTTTAATGGCTGGGAAAGTATTATCCAATTATGATTGTCAAACCATTTTGTAGATGTATTAATAGTTTGTAATAAAAGCATTGTGCCAAAAGCCTGCAACAAGACCAGAGTTTTCTAAGCTGTTCTTGTTGCCTTGCTTTGTCTACAATACTGGAAATTTCCTAGCAACACAATCATTGTTAACAGCATGAGAATTCATGTTTCTCATGAGAAGTACATTTGTTTTGTTATTCAGAACTTAGAGAGAGTATCTATTTATTGGTGCTTATAGTGCTATGGGAAAACCTGTGTGCCTTGGGGTTTAACAACAATTACTAAATAAATAAAGGGCAACACACCACATGGAGATAAAAAAATTTGTGAAAAAAATGTTCATGTGATGGCTACACATATCAGCTTTTGTCTTCCTTTAATACCACATGAGTATTCCAGTATCCTAAAGCTTTAGTCACTTTGGTCCATATGGAATCTCATGTTTTGGTAACTTTACAGCATGTTCACTGGAGCCTGAAAAATCTTATTGACAGATAATATTTGTATTGTTAAAGTATCATTTTCATTTGTGTATTTTTTTAAGAAATGCTTTTCTCTGGTCCTATACAAAGGTGGATGAGAATAAATTTTCCAGGATCATCACAGTTTCTACATACTGTCCCAGTGTGGTAAGGGGGCAGAATTGTCTGGTGCCCACTCTTCACATTGACAACTCCTAGGCTCTTGTAGCAACATTGCATGCAGAGTGTAGAACCTTGCAAAACCAGAAATGTCTTGAAAGAGTGCTGCTTCTGTGTTAGGGTTCACTTTGTCTGTTGGATAATCTTGTTGGGGGCTCATGCTCTCATGTGTTCTTTAGAATTGGTATTTCAGAATGACTCCTTTATATAATAGTGACAAAACTTAATTTGATGTAAGAAACCATTTCATTCATGTTTTCAACAAAGAGTCCATACCCATGGAATTAAAATCTCTGCAAGAATTGTTTCCTCACAAGCAGCTTTTAAGCAGACAGTTGATTCATGAGAGTTTTAGAAGGTTTTAAAACAAACATTTTATCATATCTGAGGAAAATGCACTGGGTTACTGAAAATGCACTGTTAGTTTAATACTCACTGCGATACGGATAATACTGTTTGTTGCATGTAACTTGTGTACTCTACCTGCTTCATTTAGTGCTACATCACATTTCTGATTGAGAAAATACAAAGGAGAAAAACTACATATTACCACGGTCTTCTCCATCAAAATCTCATAATCTATCCTAGGAGTCACTCATTTGTTCATGGATATTCATGTCTGTAGCTCCCTCTTCAAAAGTTCTTCCGAATTTAGATTTCAGAAGCATTCCTCTACAAAATAGTGACAACGCTTAATTTCATAGAAGAAACCATTTCATTTATGTATTCTACAATGAGTCCATAGTCTTGGAATAAAAATCACTGCAAAAACCTTTTGCTCACAAATGGGTTCTCAGAAGACGGTTGTTTCAGAAAGATGCTTGATTTCTGCTTGAGAAAATACAAAGGAGAAAAAGAACACATTACCACTGCAATCTCCATCTAAATCTCATAGTCTATGCTAGCATTCACTCTTTTCATCGTGCATAATCCTGTCGGTATCTAACTCTCTCAACGTTCTTCTGAGTTGAGATTTTGGAATGATTCTTCTACATAATGGAGACAACACTTAATTTCATGGAA
>PVKU01016590.1:0-14085 GCA_004027475.1 Anoura caudifer | reverse complement strand
TGAAGCCATGGACATGGCGGGCCACACAGAGCCATCTGTGGTGCTAAGGCCCAGCAGAACTGTCAACCCCCAATACCACCAGGCCTACTCCCACTTCACTCTCTCTACACCTGCTCTCCTCCTCCCAAGCCCACAGCCAGGCTTGTTGACATCCTTTGCCCCAGGGACTACAAACCAATCCCGAAATGAAATAAAAAAAACTTGCCCCACTGTCCTGCTGTAAGGCCAGGTCTTGTATCAAGACCCTGTGTGGGAGGGAAGAGAAGAAGTTTCCTGCCTCCTTAACAGGACACTGGTACTTCACAGGTGAGTAGTCATGAGCATTGCTTAGCCTCAATCTCCACATTGATTAAAATAGAAATAATATTTATTACTTTGAAAACTATGTTAAACAAGACAATGATTTTAAATGATGATCCCTTTTCCTTTTCCTCTCCTTCCCCCTTGCATCTTCCTGGAGTAAAAAGAGACTGAATAGTACCTGAAAGTTGTTGATGACAACACAGAGGATGTGCCTGCAACCATTAGGTGTTCACCAGAACTGTTCCTCTCTCATAGGCTGACCCAGGAGTCAAGGCCTTAGAACCAGCAGCTGAGCTCCTGCATGGCACCCTGGCATCTCTGGAAATGCTGCCCTGCCTGGCCATGCATGCCTGCTGACCACAATCCCAACTCCCTGCCCCTTCCTGCCCCTTCCTGCCCACGGGGCTCCCATGTTCCAGCCCCTAGGCCCTGAGTGTGCTGTGGCTCCTGATGCTGGGTTTTCACCAGGGCCCCTAATCCATGATTCTATCCCAGGAAGAGGCTTAGCTCTATTTTTACCCTAGTCCAGCCTGAGCAACCATGTGCTTGCCAGTCCCTATTCATGGGGGCATCCTACACCCTGGCTGGACTCTTCCATGGATGGCAGCAGGTCTTAGGTTATGAATGTGGTACCATGCTCAGCCTGCCCCTAAAGAAAAAAAGAAATAACTCATCTTCAGGTTGAGAGACAGAGCTAGTACGAAATTTCTATATGGAGTGGTCTCTGGCCAGGCCTCCAAAATAACCCGCAGGTGTTTTCTGTGTGCCCCACTAGTGATGTGGCTGCTTCTGCATTTTCATTCTGGCTGATTCCCTTGGAGAAAAGACATCTGTTCCCCATTTCCATCAGTTCCCCTGGTTGGGTCCTACCAATAAGCAATGAAACCAGAGAAACAGCAGAAGAACTGGGCAGGGAGCATGTGAAGAGGTCCATGAAAAAATCCATGGATTCCAATGTGGACTCCAAACATAAATGGATTTTCTCCTTTGGAGCCCAGGAATGCAATGCAAATTGCATCCAGAACCCAAATAGTGCACCTATAGCTAGGGCAGAGAGCGGAGCCCATGCTCCTGACTGGCTCCTGGAGGAGTCAACACAAGCAGGGTTTTTCTCAGTGTTTACGGGGTGGGACAGTCAAGGAAACATACACTAATCTTGGAGGGCTGAAGGAGTAATGATCCTTCTACAGGCTATTCTTCTCATTCATTTCCAGCTCCAGTTTATTTCTGTGGTGTGGTTACTAGGATCAAAACTATAAGGAGTGGTCTGGATGTCTAGCTCATTCATATGAGGGTAAGGTAGGAGGAGGTCTCAACCTCACCTCACCCTGTAGCAGCCACACTCTCCTATAAGCTGACCTTGCATTTTCCCATCTGAAAGTGAAATCTACCCTCCCCACTCACCCCTCTCTCTGGGCTGGATTTAGTAATTTGCTTGACAAATAGTATGAAAAAGAAATGACATTATGGGACTTTTGAGCTTAAGTTAACAAGCTTTACAGCTTCCACCTGAGTCTTCCGGAATGTTTGTTCTTGGGACACTTCCTCTTGGAACACAGATGCCAGGATGCAGAAAGCCCAGCCATGTGTAAGGGCTCCAGGTGATAACTGCAGCTGAGTCCCTAGCCAATATGAGAATCACCTGCCAGGGAAAGAGGGCACATTTTTTTTTTTCGATATTCAGCCAATTACACCTTTATCTGACTCCCACCTTAGCCTCCTTCTAGCTGCAACCCCAGACACCCTCAGATCACCTTGTTGAGTCCAGTCAATCCACAGAACCAGCAGAGATAGCAACAGAGTGCTGGATAATAAGCCTGTAAGTTTTGTGATGCGTTGTTATGCAGCAACAGACAATGAAAACATGCATTCACCCCCAACTCTGGGGTCTCATTGAGGCTGGCTAGTTGAGAAGAAGCATATTCTGACCAACTGAGGACCACTTCCTGCCAAAATACCCCCTTTCTGTCCACCTATGGGTAGGACAGTCTTACTTTCATTCCAATTCTATACTGTCTGGAAAGTTTTGCTCTGCCAGCTTTGCAATACACTGCAGGCAGGAGCCCCCAGCAGGCACTGAACCAGAATGACAGCAAATTCCTCCAGGGTCATCCCTGGTGACTGAAGCAGCCTTCTGCCAAATTCACACATTCACCCAATGCTGTAGGCTTCTCCCTGGGTTCCCTTCTTTGTCTAGGGCCCCAGCTACACAGGACAGGGTGGACCCCAGGTTGGGGCCACCACTAGGTTAGCCAATCCATTTGAATCAAACTGCTCACTCTTACTAACATTTGAACATATGGTACTTTGTAGGATTTTCTCACCAGAGTTCAAGAACAATAAGTCAAATCTTTGAGACAACTCTGGAAATACTGACAGCCAAGTACTATTGAGACAATGGAATTAAATGCCCATAGGGTTCAAGGACACAGCTGGCAGCAGAACTCAGAGCAGAAGTTAGGTTTTTGCACTTCACTGTACGTAGGAAATACTAGCTTCTCTGCTGCACACACAGAAGATGTGTTCAGGGGCGAACGGGTAACACTCTTGAAAGGTAACACTGCCCTCCCCACATAAGTCTTGAGTAATACTTAAAAATGAGTAATTATCAGAAAGAATCACTTGTACATATTTTTCCAGAGGAAATTAAAATTAAGTGAAAGTCAGGGGTCAAATATGTATCATAAGAGATACTGAATGAGAAAAAGGCAGAATTTAGACAAATAGTTCTCCATAATCTTAAAGAGATTATACACACACGCATGCTATTGATACAGTGGGATCTCGCAGGATTGATGAGGATGGGGGCAGAACCCCCAAGGAAGCATGTGAGAGCCCAGACCCCAGAGTGAGGGAGGGATCACAGGAAACAATGCCACCAGACAGCACATGCTAGATTTTCATACCCCTGTATAAAGGGTAAACAAAACTAGCATACCAGTATCACGTTGCCCCAGCAACCAAGTGAGCAGAGTGAGGCACCACCCAGGGCAGAGGTGCTGTCCAGGATGACCAGTGTTATGGACTATGGGAAAATCCCTCCTTAGAGATCAGGAGGAGGTGCAGACTTGCCAGTCTAGCCCACAGGATTGGCTAGAAAGTTGGACACTTCCAGAGTTCATGAGATTTGGGGCCTGAAGATTTAAACAGAGGGCAGGCAGATCCTTCTGGATCCCCTCATTCATCATGTCAGGGGTGAGAGTGTTGCAGACTGAGTCTCCTGTGCTGGGTTGTGTCCCAGGAATGCTTGCCCTGGGGGTAGCCCACAGGGTTCTGTGGCTTCACAGAACATGCACAAACAGTTCTGGACTGCACTCCTTCGTTCACTCTGAGATCAAGACATGAATGCACTATCCAGAACACTCGCTGGACCTGGGGGCATGAGCAGCCTTAGGCACCAGGGGCCCTGTGAACAGAGCTCCCCCTGCACATGTAGCTGCAGTGGTTGGACAGGGGCCCCAGCAAAGAGAGAAGTAGCTGCAGCAAAGTGGGGGCAGCACTGGCCCCACACATGCGCACTCCAGGAAAGAAGCCTTAAGTTTTGGAGCCATTCACATAGCAGCCTTGGGCTCCAGAAGGAGAGCTAAGAAGGGAGTGGGGTTTCTAGACACTGTCTCCAGTTCTAGGGGAGGCTGGGTTCTTTCTATGTTTTGAAGAAGAGATAGGCTTGGAAAGTCCCATTTTTCTGAGGTAAGTCTCACTCTCCCAAATTTAGCAACATTTCAATAAAGATCTTTTTCCTTCCTTATCAGCTTTTGTTTTATGCTTGTATTCAGCAGCAGGAGGCCAAATCCCACTCTGCTCTGTAACATCATGACATGGAAATAAAAAGATATGAGAGTCCAAAGCAGTCTTTTCAGGGAATAAATAGAAGACAAAAATAATCTTTTAAAAGGTGAAAATGGCAATGGAAGTAAGAAACATACAAACAACTGCCTGGTTTAAAACAGAGACAAGGTATGTAGGACCAAAAGCATGAGAAGGCAGTTATCACGATTATCATGATATGAGTGGACCTGTAAGAAAATCTAACATGCTCACACTGGTGTTCCTGAAGAAGAGCAAAGCATATGGAGCAGGAAAGACTCAAAATCATAAAAGATCTGATGATAAAACATGGTGGGGGTAATGCATGTTTATAGCACTGCTCCCTTGCAAATCTTTACTACAAGGAAAGAGAAAGGATAAAGGGGGTTAAAACTCCAAACAAGGAAAATCTCAAAGAGGCCACGTGAAGTGACAAATGATAAGAAAGTCTGCAGTTTGGAAAGTAAGTAGGGGAGAAGAACACAGAGAAGGTTGAACCCTAAGTGCCACAGAGAGTGACAGCAGCAAGAAGAGAACCAAGTCTGCCTACAAGTCCATTGAAAGTTGAGGGTTAGATGTTTTAGAAATCAGAGGAGTGAGGTAAGAGATGGAAAACAGGGAAATGGATCCAAATTCTGGCTAAGAAGCAGTTATTTGACTCCCACATTCCTGGTCCTGATGTGCTCCACTGGGTAAAACTCGCTTCCCCTCACAGGTGCTCAGAATTTGTGGGGGAGGCATGAAGGGCTCTCTGGGGAGATCAAGTGAACATCCACCAGCTGCCGTGAGACTCCGGCCCCTTCTTCCACTCTCTCACAGAACACTGAGTCATCTTCTCTGGGAAGATGGATGGACCCAAAGAAAAGCTTCTCAGTTCCTGAATACCTAGGGATCCCCAAAAGAAACTTCTCAATACCTTTCCAAATCACCTTACAATATGACCCTTTGTCAGTAAGCACCACCCACAAACTCCTCCCATTCACTTTTAGTGATGTCCTAAGGGCTTAATTATTAAAGAAGGGAGTGGGCAGACAGAAAGGAGAAAGGATCATGTTAAAGAAATGGACTTACTGTGGGGTTACACTAGGAATGTGCCTACCCAGTGCTTCTGGACAGAGATGGACTGGAAGCAGGACAGCCACTGGGGAACACTTGTGAGAGAACTTGCCACCCAGTGCCAAGGCCAACCCTCTCCAAGACCACCCCCAAGATAAGATAAAACTCCTACTCGAAAGAAAGTTGTTGGGGATGAGGAACCTTCCTTTTTCCCTCTCATTTCTTCTGGTTCATCAAATAATTCAAATAGAAACAGCACCCTGGTTTTGCTCCTTTATGGCAAATTGATGATTAACACAATCCTTAAGTTATTTTACAGAGACAGCACTGCATGTGTGACACCCTGTCCTTAAGATGACCCTGGAACCAATAATGTTTAGTCTATGGAACAGAACTGTGGCCACCAGAGTCCTATACAAATTGTGAGGTCCTTCAATAAGGAATATGTGGTGCCTTGGTCAAATATGGATGAATATAGAACTGGCTAATCAAACTCTGCCAGCCTGGAATTCCTCTGTGCTTTCTTTGGCCCCTTGGCCCTATGCCATAAGTGGCCAATTTCCAAAACCCTCCAATCAAACCTTGCCCTGCCACATTACACATACCACCCTGTTCTCCCTCACCCTTAAAACTTGTTGAGACCCCAGATATGGGAGACAGATTTGAACAGTGCCTACTATCTCCTGCAAGTCAATTCAGCAGTAAACAGCTCTTTCTTTCATTAAAGGCCTGTGTCATAGTTTGGTCTCATGTACACCGGGCAGTTGGCCCTTGCCCAGTAACAAAATGACATACTGTAGATAACCAGTCTCCAACCATTTTGTCACCAGGGACCAGTTTTGTGAAAGACAATTTTTCCATGGACACAGAAGTGGGGAGGAGAATGGTTTCAGGATGATTCAAGCACATTACATTTATTGTGCACTGTATTTCTATTATTATTTCACTGTAATACATAATAAAATAATTATGCAACTCACCATAATGCAGAATCAGAGGGAGCCCTGAGCTTGTTTTCCTGAAACCAGACAATCCCATCTGGGGGTGATGGGAGACAGTGACTCCCCAAGTGTGTTGCTTATGTCCAGTCTACTCCGTAATCTTGTTTTCGTTGCTGTGACTGCTGAAAACTCTTCTTCACAAAGATAGGGTGTTGGAAATGGAAGCAGACTTTTCAGTGCTTTAGTGGTGATCTCAGGATATTCTGCCTTGACTATAATCTAGAAGGTATGAAGATTTGAGGTTATCTCAAACATGCTATTAAAGCCACTATCATTTGCTCCCAAGCAATTGATCCTCTTCTAGCACAGACAAAGTTGATCCACCTGGCTTATTCATAAATGGGTTGTGGATCCATTCCTTCCCAGTGTGGGGTCTTTTGTGGTTGGGAAGTGCTCAAACCCTTTCGAAAGCTGAGGTAAGTGATTGATCATGCATCAGCTGGGAGAAAGAAGGCCCTGGCTCAGTCTCTTTCGAAATTTTTTCTAATGTTTGAAACATGTCAAAAATCCCAGTGTTCACTTATCGCCCCCATAATTGTAGTTTGGCTTTGAATGCAACCACTTTATCTGTTGGCTTGAACACAGTAGTCATTCTCCCCTGAAGTGACAGTTTGAGTATATTGAGCAAGCAAATTTTGAGATGCATTCTGTGTCACTGAAATGTGCTGCCAGGGGTGACTGTTTTTTTAAAAGAAATCTCTGGGGCAGCTTTTGTAACTCATACACCCTGGCCAGTAATCTCCCTTTCGAAAGCCATCTCACTTCTGCATGGAAGAGAAGACATTTGTGCTCCGCAGCCATCTCCTCACAGAGCTGAGTAAACAGATGTGAGTTAAAGTATGTGGTTTAAAGTGGTTATAATTTTAATCACATCCTGCAACACATTGTTAAGTTCAAGTGACATTTTTTGGCTAGCCAGCATTTTTCTATGGGTAACACAGTGTGTAGACTCATTCGTTGCCCCCAGAAGCAACGTCTTTGACCCAAGTAGTGAAACAGAAAGCTGTCCAGTATATATACTCACACAAAATGACCAGTTCAGTTTTCCAGATATGTAATTACTCAGAGGCTTGAATAGCTTTGCAGCTGTGGTGTTGGTTGGCAACAAAAGTGCATATAACATATCTTCATGCACATCCTCCTGAAAAATCCATCACACAAAAACAAGCATCATTTCCTTGTTGTCAAGGAACATTGGAAGACTTATCAACCTGGATTGGGTACAGTGGTGACTCATTAACCTTCTCTAGCAATTGTGCCTTGGTATCCTCCACTGTTTCATCAATCTGTTTAGTTATGGTGGTAGCTGAAAGAGGAACATGTGCCACCTTTTGAACTGCAGCGTCTTCTTAAAGTCACAACAAATTACCTTAGCAGCAGGCAGGATAAACTCTTCACCAATAGTAAAGGGCTCCTAAGCTTTAGCAATGTGATTAGCTACTAAGAATAATGCTCTCAGTGCAGACACATTTGAGGAAGTGCTGGCCTTCAAGAATTGCTTCTGTTCTTTGTGTTCACACTTTTTTCTTTTGAAAAATTCCAAAGGCTTGTCTTTCAATGCAGGGTAGTTGGCCTCCAGGTGGCAAAGCAGCTTTGAAGATTTCGTGGCTTCATTGGATAGCTGGTCACTACATACTATACAATGCAGGCTTGGAGAATGTGAATCACCTGTTGCAATGAACTGGAAATTTAAGTAGGACTCTTGGTGTTTTCTTTTAAATGAAGCTTTCTTTTTGTTGGTGGTCTTGGAGTCTTCTGCTGCCTCATCATTGGGTCTTTCCCCTTTTTCAAAGAAGCTCTCCGGCAACATTTGCTTTTTACTCATTTTGGCATGTGGACTTACCAAAACTGTAACTGAGACAAATATGCAGTGCAGGAAAGAGGCATGGACTGAAGTGGCAAATAAAATAGTAGAAGGGTCACGCACAGACTAAAATAAGTGTCAGGTTCTGACTTACTGCTACCAGATGCAGCTTAATTGTCACTTGCCACTCACTGATAGGGTTTTGATATGTGTCTGCAAGCAATGATTTATTATTGTCTCTGTTCAGTCAAACCTCTCTGCTAATGATAATCTGTATTTGCAGCTGCTCCCTAACACTAGCATCACTGCCTCAGCTTTACCTCAGATTATCAGCCAGTAGATTCTCATAAGGAGCACACAACCGAGATCCCTCACATGTGCAGTTCACAGTAGAGTTCTCACTTCTATGAGAATCTAATGCTGCTGCTGATCTGATAGGAGGCATAGCTCAGGCAGTAATGCAAGTGATGGGGAGTGGCTGTAAAGATGAAGTTTTGCTTTCTCGCTCACTACTCACCTCCTGCTGTGCAACCCAGTTCCTAACAGGCCATGGACTGCTACTTGTCCACAGCCCTGGGGGTTGGGGACCCCTGATCTACATGAACTCCCTTTGTTCTTAGAAGACAGCTGGAGGTCTAGTCTTTGAATGGTCTTATAATGTAGTCATTATTTTGAAAGCCTTTAAAACTAGTTTATACTAAAGAGTTGGAGAGCAAAATGAGTTATAGGTTACTGTTCCTGAAACACAGTGCTGTGTGTGTGTATGCACATGTGTAGTTGGCTCCCTTTTTAATTCCTGAAGGCTGCTCCTTTGCTTATAGAAAGTCCAGTCTTTCTCTGAGACCTTGTAACTATGACTGTCCTCACTTGGCCTCTGAGAAAAGACCTGGGTCAAGTCAGGTCATCTGGGTATGTCCTCACAGTCAGTGTAATTCTTGTTCTAACTACATCCAGCTTCCATGATACACCTCGTTAAAATACATTCCAAATCACAATGCAAATTATGCATTATATTCTTACAATTTACATAGTACATTAATAGGTTACATGTCTCATTATTAACACTTTACACATGATGTTAGCATGTGTTACATATTGCATAAATAGCATATCACACATTATTCCAACACACATTACATGTCTCAGTGATGCACATTGCATATTACATAATAACCACCATCCATATTACATGATTAGTAGATTACATTGCATTTGTACACATTATATATTACCTAATTACATCATACATTACCTTTGAAACATAGCATCTATCACATTAGCACATATTACTTATTAATAACACACCCTATATTACATGATTAACACACTGCATGCTACATTGATATACATAATATATTACATTGGTATGGACATCTTGATAGCTGGCTAGAGAAACCACACCCTTTTTGAACTCCACACTCTTCTGTTCCCTGTCATCTTCAGTCCTGGCTGTCACCTGCAGCTGGTCTAGATAAATCTGGTTGCCCAAAGAGTTCCCCGTGGGTAGGGTTCTGGGACCTCACTACCTTTTCTCCCCAGCATGCTGTCATCCCCAAGACATGCCCTTTATGTCCACCTAGCAGGACCCTGGTCCTTTGAATTCACAGCTGCCCTGGAGCTCACACATCTGGCAAAGGAGGCTTGTGAAGGTGTCAGTTCTTGCCCACATGCAGAGCACATTCAGCACATCAGGACCTACAAGGTACCAGGCACAGTGCTAGGTGAGGGAGATTGTGCAATGAAGACCCAGTTCCAGTCCTCATGGAGCTTGGGTCAAGATGTGGAGGTGGGTAGAGGTAAGATTTTAACAAAAATACCCATTAATTACTTGCAACTGAAGACGGTGCTGCCAGTTAGCCACCAGGAGCCCTTTTTAGTGGGCATCTTTTTTTCTCAGGGTCCACACAGCCTACAGTGGTTTCTTCTTGCCTGCCATTCAGGTGCCACTGCTTTAGAAAGCCTAGCCCTGACTGATTAGCATTTAGTAGCTACCCAATGACCCTATTGTATAGCTTGACTCTTAGCACTTGCTACTATCTGCTTTGTTCATATTCATTTAATTAAATGAATGTTATTCTATAAAAGAACAAACACAATGAGAGCAAGAACATTTCTCTCTTGCTCATCACTTTGGCATCCAGTGTCTGAAAACATGCTTGGCACATAGCAGTCACTCAATAAATATTTGTTTCAAGGAAGGAAAGAAGGAAAGGAGGGAAGGAAGAAAAGAACAAAAGGAAGGGAAAGATAGAAGGAGGAATGAGGGAGGAAGGGATGAATGGAGGGAGGCAGGAAGAAATTTAAATGTCTAACACAATAACTAGCACATTATATAGGCATTCAATACACTTCGATTTTTTTTACCTGTGACTTTTGGAAAGTTTCTTAAACATTTAGGCCTCTCTTCTCTTATATACAAATTCTTAACAATTATACATACTACCCATTTAATGGGGTTGCTGTGAGGAATAAAATTTTTTAAAACAAACAAATAAATAAATGAAAAGTACTATATAATACCATTCAGAAGTATCATATGTGTTCACTCAATAGTAACTACTAATATTGTTATTACTTCCCTGACATGACATCTGAAGTGAACTTCTTTGTTTTCATTCAATTAGAACTCTGTATATATTATTAGTAGAAACTCATTCAAATAATGTTTTCTTTTATAATAGTTACCATTTATGATACTATCAATAACAAAGCAGAAGACTCTAACCAGTGTGTATACTCAGTAAATATGACCAAAGTTGAGCTTTAACACAAGAACAACATGGTCCTTTGACTGTTTGATGGCTGAAACAAACAAACCATAATAAAATCATCAGAAAATTATAGTTAAATTGTTTTGAATGCATTCTTGTATTTCTCAATAGACAGAAAAATTGCCTTAAATTTTAAGTGTGGACAGTTTTCTGGACCCCAAGCAACAATAAAATGAAGCAAAACACCATTGACAAATGAAAATGTAGACAATGATTTTCCTTTCACGGTTTGGAGAGTATGTAGTGTTATTTCTTCCTCTCCAACATAGCGTGATTTTTTTAACTTGTTACAGTGAAATCACTCACGGTACTTGAAAGAAAAAATTTCCATGAAATAGATTAGAATTTGAAAAGTGATGACAAGAATCACACTTCCAGCAGGAATTGCCTTGTAACTGCCTAACACAATGACCAGCATAGTGAAGGAAACACGGATTGCCAGTTTGGGCATTTCCACTGCCCTGTTTCTTGTTCTCAGAGCTTACTGAGTGTGTGACCACGAAGAGATTTGCCAGGTGTCCACCTCAGATTGGAAGCTCCCTTTGTCATCTCTAATGACGGAGGTGGAGTGTCATGTCATCTGATCACAGGGGAAAAACAACCACTGCCTTCCCCCAAGTGCTGCCAGGAAGAGATCCATGGGGATTGTCCTGGATGAAAGCAACAGCCAAATGAGAATGAATTGACTCCCCTTTCACTGCTCCAGGGATCTGCAGGGGATCCTTCCACAGGGTGGTCTTGGTGGCTCTGTCACTGCAGCTGTGCCAAGTGATCTGTTGTGTCCGTGTACATACATTAACCTCCTTTTCTCCCTGCTGCTTGTTCCATAATGAATGTGTAAATAATGAACATCATGGACTTAATAATGAAGCTCAGCCTCTGGCTTTTCCAAGTGAGTTAATAAAAAGAAAAGGAGCAATAATGCTGTTTAATGAGAGCTTACTCTGTTCTGAGGCACAATAGTGAGAAGCTAGGGAAATTCTTTGAAAGGGGGAATAAGGGAATCTGAGACAATCTATTTAAACAAGGCCAAACAATTTGAGCAATTTATAGATAGCTACTGAGTCACAAGGTTTTATATTCCCTGACCACAGACACTTAGGAGCAAATGCTTTACACAGTCTAGAACATCCTGGGGCAGGCCAGCCTCAGTGCTGGTTCCTCTTCGATAACATTCTTTAAACTAAAACTAACCAGAAAAATAACACTGATCCCTTTCTACATACATTTTGATGAGTCAACATATTGAAAGACATACATAAATAGCTACTAAATACTCTGTTAAGACCCTCCCCTGAAACCTCCCCTAGGATTCTGTCCTATGGCCAAAGGAAAAAAGCCTCAAGACAAAGAATCTATGGTACGCTCACCTTCCCGGGGGCATACCCACACCTTTCCCTTGCCTACTTCTTCCCGCACAGGCATGCATCTCCTAAACTCAAAGGGTCCCCACGAGACTTGCATCCAGGTCAGCCATGGGCATTGCCAGCTCATGCTGGGCTGATCCCCTTAGCCTGTCTCCTGTATGGCTGACAGTAACTGGACAGCAAGCGGAGGGGCAGGGAATGTTGGGGCTGAGGGTGGTCTTCGCATGGGCACTGCTCAGGATTCATGCTGTGGTAATAGCTTAGGCTGGGGATCCAGGTCAGGAGGCCCTGCAGAGGCAATCTTTAAACCTGTGATTGCAGAATGGATGTGACCTGATATTAAGATGCTTTATGACTCCAACCAGCCAAGAAGGGGGAGCTGGAGGGGCAGTGATCAACTCTCCCAGGGAGAATCTGACCTCGATCATGTGGCAGCTCCTCCATTGTCCCATCATCTCCCCAGGTGGACAGAAAGGCAGGAGCAGCACTGGGCTGTCAGCATCCCTCCACCACAAGGAGAGCTGAATAGCAACCTGCAGGGTTAACCTGGGCCCACTGTGTGCTGGCTTTGTGTTCCTAGTCAGGCTACACAGGGCAAGGGACCCAGGTACTGTGCCAGACACAAAACACCAGGATGTGAGGCAGAGGGGACCTGTGCCCAGGGAGGTTGGACCCGAGTGTGGGGGTGAAGGGGGCCTACATCTTCATCGGAGGGCTGCCCCCGGGCATGCCTGGATTCCCAGGTGTCTTTCAGACAGGGCTTTAGGGAGAATCACAGGAAGACACACCCGTGACATTGCTCAGGGATCCCCTGTGGATGCCCTTGGAAAGCCCTTTGGCAGCCCAGCCCTGAGCCAGCCTCTGCTTCTTCTTGGAAGAATGCTGCATTCCTGGTCTTGGTTCCCTTCCTGCTTGGCCCAGAAAGCTCAGGGTGAAAGTTGGAACTCAACACTCTTGAAACCCCACGAGCTACACATGGCATTCCAACCTCTTCCTACGAGGTCTGAGTTCTCTTTGTCCAGATCACTCAGCATTCGAGGTTCTCGTCTCCAGTTTTTAGCACCTGCACTCCTGTGGGCCTCCGCAGACTGGTGTGGCATGGGGCCCAGGGGAACAACATGCTTGCCCCTCCGTCCTGCCCTGCCAGGGGATCCCTGGTATCCTCGTGCATAGGACTGTCAGTGCCCCCAGAGGAAATCCTCTCTCAAGTCCCTCCAGGAGGACACTAGAATGTAAGCGCTGGGGTCCACGGGGCTCACTGGGCTGTTCTTCCCATCCCTGTGTCCCAACCACCTAGAAGAGTCCCAAGGTCAGTGGAGAAGCTCCAGAGGTTGTTACTAAATAAATGGGTGTGAAGGAGGCAATAGAGCCCACACACATTTTGGATCAAACAGAGTCTGGTGGTCATTCTCCAAGTGCTTTCAGGCCCTTTTTAGGCCTGCTCTATGCTGAGGCTGACCCTGGCCTGCACTCCCCTGGCATTTGCTCAGCAGTAACTGGAGGACAGAGGGCAGAGGCAGGGTCCCCTGTTGCCAAGACAGCTCCTCACTGGACCCAGGTGACTCCACAGGCCCTCCTTCCCCCTGGCCCCAGAGTGGTTACAGCTTCCTTCTTGCTGGCACCTTGTCCCCTCCCTGGACCCTCCTTTATCTCTGTCATGCTGGGGGATGTCCTTCGTCCTAGTTTCTTCTCCTGCCATGTTCATGAGCTGATGTCAGACATATTGGCCAGCTCAGCTTCTGTGTGTGTGTGTGTGTGTGTGTGTGTGTGTGTGTGTGTGTGTGTGAGGTTCAGGGATCATCTGTGCACAAATGACAGGCACACCACTTTGTCTTTCTAAGGACTTATTTATTAAAAATACTTATTCACGTCTGCAACAGTATTTTCACATTTTGTGCAGGTTCAAAACTACTGTGAGGACCTTTTGTCTTCGTAGTGTGTGTGTGTGTGTGATGGACAGGAGAGTGAGTGCATGT
>PVKU01016589.1:0-14082 GCA_004027475.1 Anoura caudifer | reverse complement strand
TTCTCAAAAGAGACCTTCCAGGCAAGAAGGGGCTGGAAAGAGGTATTCCAAGTCATGAAAGTCAAAGACCTACATCCAAGATTGCTCTATCCAGCAAAGCTGTCATTTAGAATGGAAGGGAAGATAAAGTGCTTCTCAGATAAGGTCAAGTTAAAGGAGTTCATCATCACCAAGCCCTTATTATATGAAATGTTAAAGGGACTTATCTAAGAAGAAGAAGATAAAAAATATGAACCGTTAAAAGACAGCAAACTCACAGGTATTAACAACCACAGCTAAAACAAAAGCCAACTAAGCAAACCACTACAACAGGAGCAGAAACACAGAAATGGAGGTCACATGGAGGGTTATCAACAGAAGAGTGGGAGGAGGAGAGAGGGGGACAAGGTACAGAGAACAAGTAGCATAGACGGTGGGTAGAAAATAGACAGGGGGAGAGCAAGAATAGTGTGGGAAATGTAGAAGCTAAAGAACTCATGACACATGGGCATGAACTAAAGTGGGGGAATGTGGGTGGGAGGGTGTGTGCAGGGTAGAGGGGAATGAAGGGGGGAAATGGGACAATTGTAATGGCATAATCAATAAAATATACTTTTTAAAAAAGTAAAAAAAGAGTTGATCATCTGTAGTGGTAAATGAAAAACAAATATTGAAAAGCAGAAAGTAGGGTTATTTTAAGAGGGTAGAGGGAATTAATCTTAATTGTATATATATTGTCCAATGGTTGAATTCCTTGTGTATGATGCTTGATTTTTATAATTTATAACTTACAGTTTTAATATCTAAGCATGAAATTTAAATGTTCCAAAAATAAAGTAGCATATATTCAAGCCAAATAAATCCACTAGCACACAGCAAATCGTATGCTGTGAATTGCTAATTATTCATGTGGCTAACATAACCCAAGCAAAAAGAGGAAGGGGATAAAAGAACTAGAGAGGACTGGATAAGTAAGCCTTGAGTGAGGCTTACTTTACACAATGGAATACTACGCAGCAGAAAGAAAGAAGGAGCCCCTACCCTTCCCAACAGCATGGCTAGAACTGGAGAGCATTATGCTAAGTGAAATAAGCCATGCCATGAAAGACAAATACCATATGATCTCACTTATAATTGGGACCAGATCAACAAAACAAACCAGCAAGCAAAATATAACCAGAGGCACTGAAATAAAGAACAAAATGACACTGACCAGAGGAGAGTGGGGAAGGAGATAAGGGGGAATAGAATGGGAAGCATCATCAAGGAACATGTACAAAGGACCCAGGGACAAAGCCAAAGGCAGGTAGGATTGAGGGTGGGAAGGGGGGTGAGGGAAAGTGATGGAGAGAAAATGGAGACAACTGTCCTTGAACAACAATAATAAGTAAATAAATATCTAAAGATCACAGAATTTTAAAAAGACTTGGAAATAAATTAGCAGATCTGCCTTGCACATTCCAAATTTCTCTTGAGATGCTAATTTTTTTTTTTCTGCAACCTGAAGACAAGTAACAGATTGGAGAGGAGTGGCAGAAACTCCTCTTTGCCTTTCTAGGCTTAGTTACAAAAGTGCGCTAATTTCTGCACCCCCTGTGAACACTGGGATGAATCTTATCCATGTTAGCATTAGGAAGTATTTTTTTCTCCTCTTTGTGTTTTGATGCCCATCTTTGGTAAATGAAACAACTCCACATATTTCACTGATTATTTTTAGAAAAAGTTTGTATTCAAGGAAGAGTCCAACCCCAAATGGTAGGCTGGTGTCACTTCCTACCACTCTTCCCAGATACCCCTGAACACGGGCCCTCAGAGAGTGTCCCTATTTTCCCACTGAACAGGATAGACTTTTAGAGCTGCACAGCACCTGAGAGAGCATTTGCTTCAACTCTCACAAATAAACTGAGGACAAGAGAAAGGTAGTAATTCATGTAGGGCCACACAGCTAGTAGGGAGCAAAACAGGGAGTTCAAGTCAGATTTGCTGACACTTGGACCAAGGCTCCTTCAAGAAACTCCTCTGCTTTCCTCCTTCCTCAACTGAAACATGTTTCTGCTACATGCTGTGAAGTTTTAGACATACTTTCAGTGTTCTAATGGGTAATAATAACTTTATAAGAAAAATAATCTATGCTGGTATGTGAATAAGGATGCATGCATTTTTTTCTCTTTTGAATATGTATTATTTGTTTGAGTAAATACTGAAAAGCATAAATATTATGCTCCCAGAGCTCTGTACCTAGATAACCCCTGTGGATTAAAAAAATATATGTACATTTAGAATAATAATAAACATAACAATTATGCCCTGGCCAGGTGGCTTGGTTGGGGCATCATCCTGAGTACCAAAAAGTTGTAGGTTTGATCCTCGGGACACATACCTAGGTTTCAAGTTTGATTCCCAGTCAGGTTGGGTAGAGAAGGCAACTGATTGATGTTTCTTTCACACATCGATGTTTTTCTCTCTCTCTCTCTACCTACTTCCTCCCTCTCTAAAATCAATAAACACAACCTCAGTGAGGATTAAAAAATAATATGGAAGAAAGGAAGGAAAGAAAGAAGGGAGGAAGGGAGGGAGGAAGAAAACAGTTATTAAATTCTTATTATGTGCCAGGCACTATTATGGGCACTTTACATATATTAACTCATTTCATTTTCAAAACAATGTTATGAAGTAAAAATTATTCTTATTTTATAGATAAGAAATCTGAGGCCCATGAACTTTACTGGCTTTAAGGCTTGTGCTATAAGCTACTGACTGATTGGATATAGAGAAAATATTAAAATGAAGAGCAAAGCCTTCTACCATGCCCTGCTGCCATCCCCCCAAAGGTTAGCATTATTTTGAGTCTCTTACCAGAAAAAAATAGTACAGCTATACTAACATACTATGAAACTTGTATATACTACACATACACACACACACTACAGCATTGGAAGACCCACCCTCACTTAACAGTTGTTAGGCCTTTGCCTCCCTCTGGCTCAAGTACCTGGAGCTGAAGACTGGAGCTTCTCCAGCCCTGGGTCCTTTTGTAGGAGTGGGTAAGTGGGTGCGTAGGGTTAGGATGTCACATCACCATGCAAATTTATACAAACTAGGATAGGAAAATGGTGAGTCATTAAACTTAAAACTAGTCAATATAGTGTCTGTGCATTACCTATAAATTACCCTTTCATTTATCCCTTGACTTTTTTTAACAGGCCAGAAAAAATCTTCAGCTATACCATGTAGGTGAAAAAATGTAACAAAAGTTAATATTTTGAAATATCCGGTCCTGAGTCCAGAGGAGGTCCTGCATCCAGAGGAGGCCCTGAGACCAGGGGTGGCCCTGGGACTGGGACAAGGGGCGGCTCTGCGACCAGGTGCAGTTCTGCGAACAGGGCTTGCCCTGTGACCTGGGGCAGCCCTGTGACCAGGGGAGGCCCTGCAACAGGGGGCGGCTCTGTGATGGGGGGAGGCCCTAAAACCGGGGGTGGCCCTGGGACCGGGATTAGAGGTGGCTCCCCAACCAGCAGCCCTGCAACCAGAGGAGGGGGCTTTGTGGAAGTGCCAGAGCACAACCCATGATCCTAGCTGAGACAGTGGAAGCTGTGAATACCAGGATACCAGAAGGAGACTGCACCACTGAATCTCACAGGCATTCTACCACAGAAGTTCACACCATAAACCCAGGGAGCCAGAACAAATCAATTTAAGAAGCCAAGGCTGACACGAAGAGTCTCACAAACAATAGGAAGACAAAGAAACAATCCCCAAATGAAAGAAAAGCAGGAAGCCCCAGAAAGAATGCTAAATGAAATGAAGGCAACTCAACTATCAGATTTTGAGTTCAAAGCAATGGTTATAAAGAAGCTCAAGGAGCTCTCACAGAGCTACCAGAAACTACAGGGAAGCTACGAGGAACTCACTGCAAACTATATCAGCGTGAAAAAGGAAATAGAAACTATCAACAAAGGCCAAGAGGAAATGAAGAACACAATTTCTGAACTGAAGAACAGAGTGGAAGGAATGAAAAGCAGAATCGATGAAACAAAAGATTGGATCAGCAAGTTGGAGCACAAAGTAGAAAAAAACATCCAGAAAGAGCAAGAAAAGGAAAAGAGGCTCAGAAAGAATGAAGAGGGATTAAGAGAAATGCAAGACAATATGAAACATAATAATATCTGTATAATAGGGATTCCAGAAAGAGAAGAAGAAGAGCAAGGGATAGAAAAACTATTTGAAGAAGTAATGATGGAAAACTACCCTAATTTAATGAGAGAAAAAGTCACACAAATCCAGGAATCACAGAGAGTCCCAATGAAGAGAAACGCAAAGAGGCCCACTTCAAGACACATCATAATTAAAATGGCAAAATTCCAAGACAAAGAGAGAATCTTAAAGGCAGCAAAGGAGAAAAAGGAAGTAATATGCAAGGGAGCCCTGATAAGGTTAGCAGCTGACTTCTCAATGGAAACACTCCAAGACAGAAGAGAATGGCAAGAAATATTCCAAGTAATGAGAACCAGAGACCTGCAATCAAGACTACTTTACCCAGCAAGGCTTTCAATCAAGATAGAAGGCCAAATAAGGAGCTTCCCAGACAAAAGAAGTCTAAAAGAATACACCTCTACCAAGCCAGTTCTGCAAGAGATGCTAAAGGGACTGCTTTAAGGAAAGGAAGGAAATGAGAGAGGAACATAGGCATGAAAATGGCAATGAATGAGTACCTATCAATAATAACCTTAAATGTAAATGGATTAAATGCTCCAATCAAAAGGCATAGAATAGCTGAATGGATAAGAAAGCATGACCCACACATATGCTGCCTACAAGAGACCCACCTCAGGACAAAAGACCTACACAGACTCAAAGTGAAGGGCTGGAAACAAATTTTTCAAGAAAATGGACAGGAAAAAAAAGCCAGGGTAGCAATACTCACATCAGAAAAAATAGACTTCAATAGAAGGGCCATAAAGACAGACCCCAAAGGTCATTTCATAATACTCAAGGGAAGAATTCAGCAAGAAGACATAAACATTGAAAATATATATGCACCCAACATAGGAGCAGCTAAATACATCAAGAAAATCTTAGAGGACTTCAAGAAATATATTGACAGCAGCACAATTATAGTAGGGGATTTTAACACCCCATTGTCAAAAATGGACAGATCTTCTAAACAAAATATCAACAAAGATACTGTGGCATTGAACAATACTCCAGATGAAATGGACTTAACTGATATATATAGAGCCTTTCATCCCAAAGAAACTAAATGCACATTCAACATTTTCAATGATAGACCACATGATAGGACACAAAACAAGACTAAACAAATTCAAGAAAGTTGAAATAATACTAAGCATTTTCACTGACCACAAGGGACTGAAACTAGAAACCAACCCCAAGGGGAAAACCCAAAACACTCAAAATCATGGAGATTGAATAGCATGCTATTAAACAATGAATGGATCAAGAATGAAATTAGGGAGGAAATCAAAAGTTTCCTAGAAACAAATAAAAATGAACTCACAACAACCCAAAACTTATGGGACACAGTAAAGGCAGTCCTCAGAGGGAAGTTCATAGTGATACTAGCCTACCTAAAAAAGATAGAAACATTTCAAACAAACAACCTAACCATACACCTACAAGAACATAAGGAACAACAACAAAGACAGCCCAGAGCAAGTAGAAGGAAGGAAGCAATCAAAATCAGAGCAGAATTAAATGACATAGAAACTAAAAGCACAATCCTAAGGATCAATGAATCCAGCACTAGTTCTTTGAAAAGATAAACAAAATCGACAAGCCTTTAAGCAGGCTCATCAAGAAAAAAAGAGAAAAGACTCAAATAAACACAATCAGAAATGAAAGAGGAGACATTACAACTGATACCACAGAAATATAAAGGATTGTAATAAATTACTATGAAGAACTGTATGCCAAGAAATTTGAAAACCTGGGTGAAATGGACAAGTTTCTAGAAAAATGTAATCTCCCGGAAACTCAATGAAGAAGAAGCAGAAAGCCTGAACACACCAATAACAGCAGATGAAATTGAAACAGTAATAAAAAAAAACTCCTGACACACAAAAGCCCAGGACCAGATGGTTTCACAGTAGAATTCTACAAAGCATTTAAGGAAGAGCTAACCCCTATCCTTTACAGAGTATTCCAAAAAATCCAAAATGATGGAAGACTCGCAAACTCTTTTTATGAAGTCAGCATCATCCTAATCCCAAAACTGATAAAGACACAACAAGGAAAGAAAACTTCAGGCCAGTATTGTTGATGAACTTAGATGCTAAAATTCTCAACAAAATATTGGCAAACCGCATCCAACAATACATTAAACAGATCATACACCATGAACAAGTGGGATTCATCCCTGGGATGCAAGGATGGTTCAATATTCGCAAATCAGTAAATGTAATACATCACATAAACAAAAGCAAAGACAAAAATCACATGATCATATCAATAGATGTGGAAAAAGCACTTGATAAGGTACATTTATGTTAAAAACACTCAGCAAAGTGGGAATAGAGGGAGCATTCCTCAACATAATAAAGGCCATATATGAGAGACCTACAGGCAACATCATATTCAACAGGGAAAAGCTAAAATCTTTTCCACTAAGATCAGGCACAAGACAAAGATGCCCACTTTCACCACTTCTATTCAATATAGTATTGGAAGTATTGGCCACAGCGATTAGACAAGAAAGGGAAATAAAAGGCATCCAAATTGGAGAGAAGGAAACAAAACTATCATTGTTTGAAGATGAAATGATAGTGTAGATAGAAATCTTATAGACTTGGCCAAAAAGCTGCTTGACCTAATAAATGAATTTGGCCAAACAGCAGGATACAAAGTCAATATCCACAAATCAAAGGCATTTCCGTATACCAACAATGAAATAGCAGAAGAAAAAGTCAAGAAAAAAATCCCATTCAATATAGCAAAAAGAAAAATAAAATACCTAGGAATAAACCTAACCAAGGAGGTAAAACACCTGTATGCAGAAAACTATACAACACTGAAGAAAGAAATCAAGGAAGACACCAACAAATGGAAATGTATACTGTGTTCATGGATTGAAAGAATCAACATCATCAAAATGTCTATACTACCCAAAGCAATTTACAAATTCAGTGAAATAACTATAAAGTACCTATGGCCTATTTCACGGACATAGAACAAACACTTCAGAAATTTATATGGAACCATAAATGACCCCAAACAGCTGCAGCAATTTTGAGAAGGAAGAGCAAAGTAGGAGGGATCAAAATACCTGATACCAAACTGTATTACAAGGTCACTGTAATCAAAACAGCCTGGTACTGGCATAAAAACAGGCACATGGATCAGTGGAACAGAACAGAGAGCCCAGAAATAAACCCAAATCTTTACAGTCAATTAATATTTGACAAAGGGGGCAGCAACATAAAATGGAGTAAAAATAGCCTGTTCAACAAATGGTGTTGGGAGAACTGGACAGCTACATGCAAAAAAATGAAACTCAAGCACCAACTTAAACCATACACAAAAATAAATTCAAGGTGGATAAAAGATTTAAACATAAGCTGTGACACTATTACAGTCCTAGAGGAGAACATAGGCAGAAAAATTTCAGATATTTCACACAACAGTATTTTTACTGATATGTCCCCTAAAGCAGTGGACATAAAGGACAGAATAAACAAATGGAATATCATCAAAATAAAAAGCTTCTGCATCACTAAAGAACACAGTATTAAAATAAAAAGAGAACCAACTGTATGGGAAAACATATTTGCCAATGATACCTCAGACAATGGTTTAATCTCCAAAATATATAAAGAACTTACATGACTCCACTCTAAGAAGACAAGCAACCCAAATAAAAAATGGGCAAAGCACTTGAACAGACACTTCTCTAAGGAGGATATCTCAGAGGATCTAGAGACACATGAAAAGATGCTCAATATCGCTTGCTATCAGAGAGATGCCAATTAAAACCACAAGGAGATACCACTTCACACCAGTCAGAATGGCCATCATAAACAAAGCAACAAACAAGTGTTGGAGAGGTTGTGGACAAAAGGGGACCCTAGTGCACTGTTGGTGGGATAGCAGACTGGTACAACCACTATGGAAAGCAGTATGGAATTTTCTCAGAAAACTAAAACTGGATCTACCTTTTGACCCAGGAATCCCACTGCTAGAATTATATGCTAAGAACCCTGAAACACCAATCCAAAAGAACCTATGTACCCAATGTTGATAGCAGCACAATTTACAATAGCCACATGTTGGAAGCAACCCAGGTGCCCATCAGTAAATGAATGGATCAAAAAACCATGGTACATTTACACAATGGAATTCTATGCAGCAGAAAGAAAGAAGGAGCTCCTACCCTTCGCAACAGCGTGGATGGAAGTCTGGAGAGCATCATGTTAAGTGAAATAAGCCAGGAAGTGAAAGACAAATACCATATGATCTCACCTTTAACAGGAACGTAACCCACAAAACAAACAAGCAAGCAAAATATAACCAAAGACACTGAAATTGAGAACAGACTAACCATCACTAGAGGGCAGAGGGAAGGGAAGATCAGGGAAAGGAGGAATGGTTTGCAGGAACAAGTATAAAGGACACAAGGATAAAAACTAGGGTGGTGGAAATGGGAGGGGAGTGGGGAGGGCTGGGGTGGTGGGCTGTAAAAACTGTACAAGAACAACAATTAAAATAAATTTTAAAAATGTATTTCAAATGAAAATAATAACAATAATAAAATATTTTGAAATATCCTACCCTGCAAAGTAATAGGCTAAATACACTCTCCACCATCTTTAGGTTTTTATTATTCCTAATCAACATCTCTTAGACTTGTGTTAGGGCTAGGCTGTATTTGTTCAGAGTTGTGGATGCTACAGATTCAGCACAGAGATTGGGGTCCAGTTCAAGATGGATTAGAATTAGCCACTAAAACTCATATGATATGGAGTCATGCATTTGCCACATTTGCCAATCTCAGGAATGGCCTTCAAGTGACATGTCTGTTCATTCTCTGTGAGTATTCACTAGAATCTTAGATGGTCTACATCTTTTCTTAAATTACAACAGGCATCTTCCTTTCATTTCAGCTAATAAATTCAGCTGCTAATTATCTTTCCAGATTTATTAAGATATATAATTGACAAGTTTAAGACATACAACATGATGATCTGATATACATATATATTGCAAAATGATCACCACAATAATGTTTGTTAACATGCCCATTATCTCACAGTTAGTATAGTGCATAGTTATAATTTTAATAGCTATTCTTTTAGCAACTTTCAAATATATAACATAGTATTGTTAACTATAACATTTGATCCCTGAACTTTACTCATCATAGAGCTGGAAAGTTGTACCTCTCAACCACCTTCATCTATTTCCCCCATCCCTGAACCCCTGGCAACCACTATTCTACTCTCTATATCTATGAGTTTTTTTTTTTTTAATTCCATGTAAAGGTAAAATCAGGGAGTATTTGTCTTTCTGCAGCTTATTTCACTTAGTATAATGCCCCTAAACATCATTCATGTTGTTGGAAATGGCAAGATTTTCTTTTCTATGGCTGAATAATATTCTATTATACAAGGCCTGTCCAGAGTTACGTTCAGCCATTGTTAATATAACCAGAACAATTTGTGTGGCCTCAATGTAACCTGGCAATCAAGGAGAGTGGACTGGAATGTGCATGCATGAACAATGATGACTTCACTGTACTAGTCAGTGGGGGGCGGCAGAGGCTGTTGACTGAGCATGTGTCCTGTGTGGCTGTCACATTCAAAATGACTGAGTGAGCAGAGCCACGAATTTGCATCAAATTTTGCATTAAGCTAGAACATTCCTCTGCCGAAACTATTTGGATGATTCTGAAGGCTGCAGCTACGGGCAACTGGTGATTTTCAGCATCATCATTACAACACCCTGACTCAGGCATCACGTCTTGTGCAGAGTTTTTTGGCAAAACATCTGTTTATGAAACCCAGGAAGGTGGTGCTGGTCCTGGCTGGATGCTACTCCAGATGCAAAGCAGTCATCGTGAAGAACATTGATGATGGCATGTCAGACCACTCCTACAACCATGCTCTGGTGGCTGGAATTAACTTCTATCCCCACAAAGTGACAGCTGCCATGGGCAAGAAGAAAATTGTCAAGATATCTAAGATCAAGTCTTTTGTGAAAGTTTACACCTACGATCACCTCATGCCCACAAGATATTTTGTGGATATACACTTTGGACAAAACTATCATCAACAAGGACATCTTCAGAGACCCTGCTCTGAAACACAAGTCCTGATGGGAGGCCAAGGTCAAGTTCCAAGAGAGGTACAAGACCCGCAAGAACAAATAGTTCTTCCAGAAGCTGTGGTTTTAGATCTTTTTTTGTTTCAGTCATAAAAAAAAAAAAATGTTCAGGTGACTCAGTTCCCCTACAGCCCAGATTTGGTGGCCTATAACTTCTAGCTTTTACCAAAACTAAAATCACCTTTGAAAGGGAAGAGATTTCAGACTATGGATGGGATTCAGGAAAATATAACAAGGTGGCTGATGGCCATTCCAACAAAGGATTTTGCAGAGTGTTTTAAACAGTGGAAGAGACACTGGGAAAACTGTGTGAGGTCCCAGGGTGACTACTTTGAAGGGGGCTGAGATATCATTCTCCTATGTACAATTTTTCTTGTATCTTTTTCAATAAATGTTTCTATCTTTCATATTGCATGGCTGTACAATTTCTGGACATATCTCATATATGTGCATGTATGCATTTGTATGTGTATATATGTATATACACACATATTTTACATTTTTTTGCTTATTCACCTAACAATGAACACTTAGGTTTTCCACTTCTTTGCTATTATGACTAATGCTGCAATGAATAGAGAGGTACAGATATATATTAAGGATAGTGATTTCATTTCCTTTGGATAAATACATAGAAGTAAAACTGCTGGATCATATGATAATTCCATTTGTAATTTCTGAGTAATCTCCATACCATTTTCTACAGTGGCTATATCAATTTGCATTCCTACTAAGAGTGCACAAGCATTCTCTTTTCTCCTCATCCTCACCAGCACTTATTATTTTTGTCTTTTTGGTAGTAGCCATCCTATTGGGTATGAGGTGATATCTCATTGTGATTTTATTTGCATTTCTCAGATGTCAAACACCTTTGCATGTACCTGCTAGCTATTTGTGTATCTTTAGGGAAAAAATGTCTATTCAGATCCGCTGTCCATTTTCTAATTGAATTATTTAGGGTTATTTTGCTATTGAGTTGTATAAGTTTTTTATATATTTTTATTTTAACTCCTAATCAAATATATTATTTGTAAATGACTTCTCCCATCCCACAGATTATTTTTTTTTCATTTTGTTTATCATTGCCTTTGCTGTACAGAAGCTTTTAAATTTGATGTAGTTCCATTTGTTGATTTTTGTTTTCATAGCTAGTAATTTGATGTCATACCCTGCCCAGGTAAGGCTGCAGGCTGTGTTTAGCAAACTGGCAGGGTTATTTGCTAGGCAACACTGCTAGCTGGGGTTGTTTAAGCTGAGCTCTGCAGCTGGGCAGTACCATAGGCTGGATTCTGAGGTTGATCAGAGCCACTCTTCAAGTGCCTGGGTATGTGGGGCCAGGAGCTATATGCTCAACAGTTGGACAGGACTGAGAATTTGCTCCCTTATCTGAGAAAACCCTACGATGTGCTCCATAGCTGCCAGGCATCTGTGGCTAGGCTTCCCAAAGGGGCAGGACTGGAGGCTATGCTCAGCATTTGGATGGGACTATAAATTTGCTCCCTTGCCCGGACAGAGACATAGAATGGGCTCCATGCCATGGGGACCCAAATCAGGCAGAACTACCATCCAAACAAACACCCTGCCTGATTGAAGCCACTGGCTCAGCTCTGTAGATGGGCAGATCCACTGGCTGCTTAGGTATCACTGCAAGCAGGAATGTGTTCTACCAAGGTCTGAGTCCTAGTGGCTCTAAGCCCCCTTCCCCCTTTTCCAACTCTATCTGATCCTCACTGGTCTAGTCCAGTATTTCCCCTAGAGGTTCCTGTGAGGTGAGACATGAGCGAGACTCCTAGAAAGTGTCCCACATGCTGAGGAAGTGGGTGTCCACCTGGAGCTCTCTTTTCCCAAGAACCATAGTCCCAGGGTGCAGTGTCTGTGCATCACTGTGCTGACCTGCAGGATGGGTAATGCAGTTAGAGGGTAGCTGCTCCTCTTACCCTTCTAGTGCAGTCCTTCTCAGTCTCTGTAGTCCATGGGGTCACAGCCTCACCTCAAGTCCTGGGACTCTCTCAGTTGTATCTTGTCTATAGAGAGTTGCTAATTGGTCTTCTTATGGGGAAGGCTAAGTCTGGAACAACCTGTGTTGCTTTCATAATGTTGTTACTTCTGGCTGCCTAATATCAGTAGAATATACTTCATTTTCCACTTAAAATTTTCAGAGTGTGCATCACATTCTTTTTAGAGGCTTCCTGGCTATACCGACATCATTTGATCTGGTGTCTTTAAACTATGAGGGTGTTCAGGGAATTAGCTCACAGTATGAGCTCTTATTCTCACCCTCATGGTAGATCTTTATTTTTAATCATAAAATCTCTCAAACATATAAATCATTTAAGCAATACAGAAATAAATATGATAAAGATCTCGACTTGGGTTTAGAATTAAAATTAGAGTAAGAGACTGGGATGCAGTAATATTAAGGTCTGTCAATGATATGCTTTACTTGTAATAAGCAATGATTTTGTATTTTGATTGGGCTGACTTAATGCAGCATGAAAATGCAATAAACTAACCTGACCATCAAATAGGAATACTTCTCTTGGAAAGTTAGCTGTGAAGGTAAGAGGAAAAGGAAATAGTCAGATGAGTATGCATGGTTGAGGGTTTTTAACATTTTTGTCATTGTTCTCAATTAAAGGTGACTTGTGCGATATGTAAAGGCTGGGAAAAAGAGAGACTACCGACACAACTGGGATTAAATTTACAGATGGAAAGCAAAGCAGAGCCAGTCCCTCTCTTGCCCTTCTGTTGTGCAGGGTGGATGGTCCCAGCTTTCTTTAAGGTACCAGATGGAAATCACTCTTAAGCAACACTCCTTGGTGTCTCACTGGCTCATTACCTCATGGCCAGCTCATGTCTTTATATACTATGTCATTTGATCTGTGAACTATCCCGCATATTTAGACTTGATGGTCCATTTTATTGGCTCCATCATTGACCATCATGTGTGGTATTTAGCTGTCAAGGTATTTTCAACACCGTGTGATTACTTTTTCTATATAAAGAAAATCATTTGTTCAAGGCAGCTGGTCATAGGAAAACAGAGTATGCTCTCTAGAGTTCCTGCAATATGCATTCCCTTAATGAAACCAGACGTGTCCACTTGCACTCATCTCGTGCATAATCAATCAAAGCAACTCAGAGCTGTAATTTTAATACACCAATTATTTTCTAAATAAAAACATCTTGCTTTGTATGCAAGAAAATAATTTGTGCCTATTTAAAACATTATGGACTTTTTGCATGGGTTTGAAATTTTATTCTCTAGGAAAGCCATTATACTTACCAGGCAACAGCTTTGGTATTGCTGCAGAAGTTGGAGGCCAAATAAAATTTGTAAATTAGTTGTTATAAGTCATTTTCACTTTGTAGATTTGTCCATTGCATTAACTTTGGATTATGTGAACTGCATATTACTGGATAGCTTTATGACCCATAAGCAAGAAATCTTATACAGATTAGTAGTAGAAAGCTTCATAAAAAAAGAGACAAACCTGCTTCATGCTGTAAAATATAATATTACTTACTTATTGGCTCTTTTTACTACCACTTATGAGCTCATTGTTTTTTTTTTTGTGAAAAATAGAGACATTTATTCAAGAAGATGTAAGACACAACAAACATTGTACATAGAACAATGATGCCTCAGTCCCCTTCAATGTAGGCACCTTGGGACCTCGTACAGTTTTCCCCATTGCCATTAGTTGCTCTGTGGTATTTCCCTGAATCTCTTGATGATCTGAAATCTTCCCTTTCTTTTTTTTTTTT
>PVKU01016588.1:0-14082 GCA_004027475.1 Anoura caudifer | reverse complement strand
TTTCCCCTCAGGTGTGAGTTGAGGGAAGGGACAAATGGAGCAGGGCCATTGAGTTGTTTTGCATAGCAATGGTTTTGCAGATAACCCCCAGACTGACATGTCAAGGGTTTGACCCATGGTCCTAGAGAAGGAGGGAATGTCAGGACCGTGGAAAGGTTGAGAAATAGAGGAGAAACAAGCAATATGAGGAAATAAAAAAATTTTTAAATCCCAGGCATAAGCCCGGGAAGCCTTCCCGCCCATGTTTGTCTGTAAACAACCAATAAGGTATAGAGGCGCCAATCCCCTGAGCCAATAGCTAACTGCCACATCCTGCTTCTGTGCAAACGCTTGCTTGCTCTGCTATTATAAAAACCCATAGCCTGTAAGCTCAGGCGCGGCTCTCATTTGGTTGCTCTGCGGAGCACAGTGACTCCGGTCACATTTGGGAGGGTCTGCTCCTGCGCAGGTAAAAACTTTGTTTGCCCAATAAAACATTTTAAGAGTCTATCGGTTCCTAGTTTCTTCACTCTCGCTTTCGAATATAACAATATACATAAAAATCATTAATTCAAATAGTTCATCATAGATAAGTGTTAAACTTAATCCTTTTGTATAACTATCTTATCACAGAAACAATATTTTGGATACTTGGGTTAAATTGTACTTTATGTGGTCATGTGAGCCTCAGAATAAAATTTGTAATGAACCCAGTAAAAACAGCCCTATCTTCTGTGTTAAACAAACCATGACCATTTGTAAAAATAAAAACCCTAACATCCAGACTGAACATTTTAAAAAAATTCCATCCACAGCAGTTTCATTATATTTTAAATTCTTTATCACTTGCCTTAAAGACAATTTTTCCCCCCTGAGAGAATTCTTCAGTGAAAATACCTCAGAAGTTCCATTGCAGAGTAATTGAGAACCATGGATAAATGTCCTTATTATATGTAATAGGGAAAGAATATGTCATAATTGTGTTTATGGGAGGTGCTTTAACTTGCTATAAAATGAAATTACTGCCTATTCAAGTTATACTGGTAATATGTTTGGGAACACAGAATTGAATTTTATTGCTTTCCTTTCTGCATTGCCCACCCCCCTTTTTCTCTTGCTACTCTTAATCATCTTTATAACTTAAAACCTCTGAGGCATTTTAAAAATTGAGTGGGATTCAAATTCAACGTTAAGGTTACGTTTAATGCTACTTAACAAGAAAGTTCATTTATATCCCCCTTTTGTAATTAATTATATTTGATGTTTGCCTCTGCTAATTAATACTTATAGGCTATAAATTATCTTGAAAGAAAGGAGATATTGGGAGGAACAGATTCATTTCAGCTCATGGAAGAGCAACTGTCTCCTGTGTTTGGGAGGAGACAGAAGGGTAGTTTTTTTAAGTTCTCTCTCCATGTTGGAATAGAGAATGTCACCCATGGTAAGCTGCTCAAATCCTTAGACTTAGAAACTGAAGACTCACTGAGGTGGCATTAAAAAGCTCAGTGAAGCAACTTTTGGCATAAGGCAAAGTTTGAATTTACTTAAACTTGGTCCAAATAAGCTATGATTTGAAACCAGCCCAGAACTGGACTAAGTGGTATTTCTTATTCTGCAATCTTCAGTCCTAGACATTCTATATAGATTTTCATCAAGTAAATTTACTTATTTTAAGCAAATGAAGATAGCTCATTGAAATGTGTTTATTACTATGTTAAAGAAAAAACCTCATCCCTGGCTGGTGTGGCTCAGTGGATTGAAAGCTGGCCTGAAAACCAGGGGGTTGTGTGGGTTCGAGTCCCAGTCAGGGCACATGCTTGGATTTTGGCCAGGGTCCCCAGTAGGGGGCGCACAAGAGGCAACCACATATTGATGTTTCTCTCCCTCTCTCCTTCCCTCCCCTTCTCTCTAAAAATAAATAAAATATTTAAAGAAAAAGAAAAAACCTTATTGTGTGGACATAGATTTTGAGCTTTGGTTATGTGAAATAAAGTTTGATAGATGAAGTCAGGGCTAGCAGGCTCAGGAAGCAGCTAAAGGTAAGAGGGTTCAGCTTTTGACAGATAAGCTCCATTCCAGCCAGCACGTACAGGGCTAAAGAGCAGCCCATGAAACAGCCACTGTGTGCAAGGACAGACTAGCTGGGCTTGAATGCCCTGTGGCATGAGCATACAGTGAAGTTCTTTGGGCAGCCCGGTTTTAATTCTGAAACATAATCACTGCTCCTAACATGACATTCTACTTGCCAAATTGCACATTTTGAAAATGCAGGCTCTAAAGCAATTTTTGTAATTCCCAAAGGAAATAATTTTGTTTTACATGATAACATCAGCCATATTTGATAAGCATCAATACAATACAATAATCACAATATGTTTTGCTCTGACACTTAATTATTTAGCACAGTCTCCTGTCTCTTGATCTTCGTGTTCCCAGGGCACAGGGTCATTGTCTTGCATACAAGGGGTCATGTCCCTCTCATGCTAAAACTGCTCTACATCGGGGAGGATGGGGATCTCTGCCTTCCTACTTTTCTCTTTTTCTGGTATGGATATTGGGGACTCTGGAAAGGGCATGTTGTCAGGAAGGACCTCTGAGCGACCAGCTAGTAGTTCCTGAGACTCTGAGGCAGCCAGATGCTTTTTGGTTACCATCCATTTCCATAAGCCTTTCAGGACTTCCTTGAACTCCTCCAACATCACTAGAAAAATGAGAGGATTTGCTTAAGAGATGGAAAATATCAGGACTTGAGACAGGGCTATGAAACCTTGTGGTAGGGCCAGGCCTCCAGCCCTCAGATGCCACATCCACAGCCATGCTATCCACCCAGGGAGCCATAGCACAGCAGAGGTGGTGGTGATTCTCACCAACATCCCTGTGAGCTGCTTTGAGTGTATCTGGTTTCTAAGATTTTGAATCTTAATTCCCCATTTTTGACATTGGCCATAATCTCTCCAGAAATAAAAGCTGGCAAAGAGTAATGGAAGGCAAAATACTAGGAGAGGGTAGAGCTTCCCAAACATTGACATGAACTCTTCGGCCATGGCAGATACATCCATGAGGCACATTTCCACACCTGTGTGAAGCCTGGTGGTGCTAAAGAAGCATTCTGGCAGGGACAGCAGGCTAGCCATAGCCCAGATGGCCACCAGCACTGACCAGATGGTGTGGCTGTGGATACTTAGTTGCTTGGCTGGGTCACTTGCATACGTGAAGCATCCTTTGGCCACTGCAATGATGGTCAGGCTCTTGGCTGCCATGCACATGTGGATGAATCAGTTGGAGGATTTGCAGACAAATCATCCTAGATCCCAAACACTTCTGGAGTATGCTGTAGCTCAAAGAGGTGCAGAAAACAGCAGGAGAGACAGAGATCAGCCAGGCTGAGGTTCAGAATCAGGGACGGCTTTCCTTTCCACGCACTGTGAAGGAGGATGCCAATCACACACAGGTTCCCAACGAATCTCAGCAGGTAGACAGCCACCAAGAGAGCTGGGACTACGGTCCTCCAGTCCTTGGAATCAGAGGGTAGGTACCCTCCAGCAAAGTAGAGGTGAGCAAGGGACACATTCATGGTGCTGAAGTTGGAGACTGCAAAGGTGGCTGCCAGCATCACCTTTCCATCCTACCTCCTTCCAGAGGTCAGCTCTCTTGTCTTTTGCCTTGGCTATTTTGTGTAGGAAGTAAATACACTGTCATCAGTGTCAAATGATACTGCTGGACCCTCACCTTACTTATTTTCTGAGAGCAGAATATGCAAGGAGGTTGACTGCTAAGCTCTTCTCTGCTGCACGGAAAATCCATCGACTGCACTGAATGACAGGCAGCAGGGGCACATGGCTGCTGCTCATTAGCAAGTCTAATATCAAAGTGTCAGCCCCGTGAAGAAAATAAACAATATACCCATAAATGATAAATGAGGAGAGCATAACATGTAAGTGGGTTAGGTTCCTGGGGGGTCAAAGCAATCATTTTCAACCAGTTGTTTCTGAAATCTTGACTGCAGTCTGTAATTCAGTAAACACCACATCCTGGAAACTTACACATGCACCAGAATCACCCCAGGAATTTGATTCAGTGGATCTGGTGTAGGTTACAGCACATTTCTTTGCTCTTAGAATGCTGAGCAGCCCTTCAATAGAGGGAGTATTCTATTCTGACACTGATTGAAAAAAAAAAATTGTGGAATCAGGGAGAGATTGTAGCTTAGAAGGACCAAGCCCAAAAGGACAGAACTAGGTAGGAAGGGAGGACAGATGAG
The DNA here is from genome assembly GCA_004027475.1 of Anoura caudifer. Taxonomy (NCBI): domain Eukaryota; kingdom Metazoa; phylum Chordata; class Mammalia; order Chiroptera; family Phyllostomidae; genus Anoura; species Anoura caudifer. The sequence goes on along the minus strand of PVKU01016588.1, from coordinate 9,842 downwards.
GGCTGCTGCAGGGAGAAAGGGAGGCACAAAATGCTGGGACTCAGAATTTGCTGCCTTTGACGCCTGGTGCCCCTGGCTCAGACATGGGCCTCCATACTCACACTAAGACCCCAGCAACAGGGCGGCCACCACCCCAAATGCCTCAGCTGGGTCCCAGGCTGCTTCTCCTGATAGGGACACCACCCATAGTGATAATGGCAACAGGTAGCTCCTGGAAACTCAGAAGCACTGATAAAACAATGGCAAATCTCAGCTGTAGACATTGTTTTTTAAATTTCAAGTTACAGGGCCTCAGCCCCCTTAATTTTCAAAAGACCCCAGACAAAGCAAATAGGTAGCCAAGCTTTTAAGTGGCTTCTGATCAAAGCAGAGCTGCATGTGACCTCTTACCAGGGCTGGGCAAAGTTTACCCTATAGCTGAGCTCCAGGAAGGGTTGAATGATAGAGACAAGCCTCGAGATAGATGGGGTTCAATTCCAGGCCACCGCAATAAAATATTGCCACAAAGAGAGTCATCACCTTTTTGCTGGTGGAGGGTCTTGGCTTTCAATTTGTAAAGGATGCAACATCTGTGGAGCACAATAAAAGGGGGTATGCCTGTAATAGCCATGATAGAGTGTGTGAGTTCTAAGTGCCACCCTCCATGCTAAGCATTCTCAGGACAGAGAGGGTAGTGTAATGCCCCTGCTAGAGATGATGACATCAGGCATAGAGAGGTGAAAGGACTTGCCTGTGGGTCTAAAGACCACACAGCCAGCAGATGACAGAGTTGGGAGGGGAACCCCTGTGGGTCCACCCCCGGAGTTGGTATCCATAGCAGTCTGCTATCTGGCCCCACTAAGGAGGCTGTGAGCTACTGACTCTTAAGCACTGAGATTGTGAGACTAGATTTCAGCTGAGCAAGCGTATGTCAAGCCCTTTGACACTGAATACAAAGCCCTGAGCCCCTTCCTCTTTGTCAGGCATGACACCAGCCCCTGGGAGCCCAGTGTGGTTGAGAGTCCATTTCCTTGAGGAGCTACAACCTAGATGAGGAGATAACCAACCAAGAAAGGTCAACGACAACACTATAAGCATCCTGGCTGATGATGCCTGGACCAGGGGCACCTGGAGCAACCCAGGAACTGGTAAGGAAGAGTCAGGCAAAGGCTTCCTTGGAGAACAAAATCCAAGCTGGGGCCTCACCTTGCACCTGCCTGCTCGTCTCTGGCAGAGGCTTTTGGGAGCCCATCCACTTCTGTGGATTCAGTACCCTTGTATGCAACACCCGGGCAAACAGCTGCTCCTCATCAGGGACGTTAGCATGGTTTACTTCAGGTCTCTCAGAGCTGACCTCTCCTTCCGCCTCCACGTTGTCAGGCTCCACACATTGCAGGGGAAGCTCAGGGCGGGCAGAGTGATCCGCAGGGCCTCGCTGACCAGCTGCGGTTCATCAGTGCGCTGAGCACGTGGGCTCCGTCCATGCAGGCACCGCCTAAGTCAGCCCTCACTCCTACTCCGGAAGTGAATGGAAGGCTGTATCGCACGGTTGCTGTTTCCTTCTGCGCCCATGACCTTGCTCTTGCAGGCTTCCTTTCTCCAGTCCTCTGGTTGTGCTCTTCTTTGGATTTCCATTATCCCGTTTCGGTGGACTATCTTTTGCTGTGGCGCCTTCTTGAGTGGCGTGTCTCCGTTATTTGGCATCTGGTGTGGAGTGTCGTTCCAGGCTGCAGGTGCTAGCTAAGTGACAGTCCATTGCTAAGGTAAGTGCCAAGGAGGTCAGGTTGGGTCTCCGTGGCCCTTCCTCCAAGACAGCCCCCTGTCCTATCCCCCTCCCCTTTCTCCCGTTAAGACCACTGTAGGAAAGATGATGGAAGGAGAGGGACTGCCCTTCCTCACAAAGTGGTCGTCAAGTCTGGAAACAGATGATTCTTTTGCCCTGTTATTTAATGTTCATAACCATGTACTGTGTGCTTGTGTATGTTCCAGGCTTGATGGCCATCCTGTGGGTTTCCAATGCCACAGACTGGGAGCCGGAGCTGAGCCTCGTCCCTGCAGGATGAGGCTGTCAGATCTGAAAGGGGACTTTCCACATTGTCTGGGTGGAACCTTTATTTTCCAGGTATGACAGATGCTCAGAAAGTGTAAGTGGCTTGTCTTCCGTCACTGGTTTTTGGGAGCAGGACCCCAGCTGGGCCCCAGGAGCCTCAGTGACCAGGGTGGTGGTTTTTGCTCTTCAGCCATTTTGCACCTTTTCCCTGCCTGGGTTGTTGCCTTTGTAGCAACCTCATGTTTAGACCTGAGTGTGAAGGCCCTTTGCAAAGCAGGAGGCTGATAAGAATATGAGGGGTGGCTGCATTGTGTCAACTTAGGAAAAACTTTCAACTTTCTTGAAAAAAAAAAAATCATTCATGATCCTATCAAACACAGCTGTGGTTGATATTGTGCTGTTATTTCCTTTCAGCTGTTTTTCCTTTTGCAAGCATTTGTTGTTTACTTTGTTGTGACACAGATTACAATGGCAGCTCTGAGTTTTGTCATAGTGTAATGAGAGGCCCTGGTCAACCAGAGATGCTGGAGAGAACTCCCAGGGATGGATTTCACCATCATGACAACAGCAGTGGTTGCTATTTTGTAGGGGCACATTGTCCTGAGAGAACAGGCTTTCCGTCGCAAGGGAACGACTGAAATACCTAGGTGGGCTCCAGTTAAACTCAAGCTTTGGATATGATCAACCCTTTCTTGGCTCCAGCTGTTTTGTTTTGTAGGCTATCATTTGCTGTGGGACTTACTAAACAACACCTGCTGTCATTTGGAGGAAAATCTAGGTGTTGAGTCAAAATTCCACTGCCATAATCCCCTTGCAGAATAATGTTTTCCACATTCTTTTTAAAACTATCTTTATTTATATATAATTCACATACCATACAATTTGCCCATTTAAAGTAGCCAAACCAGTTGTTTGGGGTATTTAATCTTTCCACAGTCTTGCCCATCCTGAGTGTAGTGATGTAATGCTCTCCGTCCAGTTCAGGCTGGAGCTGATTCAATGCCTCACAAGTCCAGCAGGTGGCATGGCATCTCCACACGTGATTCACACATCCCTGGACTGGAGGAGCCCTGGAAGTGTGGCTTGCCAAGAAAGCAGAGTAGAGAGAGGCCCAGACTTTGCCTTCCTTTTTCAAACGGAAGGGGCAGCCCTTGTTGTCTGTAGGTTTCACCCTTCATGGTAATTCTAGGGAGGAGAAAAGTTTAAAAAAATTGTTTTAAATCCTTCCCCAATAACAAAATGCTCTCTTTGAAAGGCAAGATGTTTGGATGGGAGAGAAGGAAGGCTACGCATATTTCAACTTGTGCATACAATGTTTGCCAGTCAGCCTTTCTGCTGAGTGCATTAAAACAAACAAAAGTTAACACTTTTCAGTCCTTCATTACAAATCCTTGTTGAAAGTTCAGGAAATTCTAAAACTTTTCTCCTAAAACTACTTTATGCATCGTTGCTCAGTAGGTGTAATTGAGAAGTTTGAGTTATTCTCACATAGTATGTCTATAATTTTTACCCTCACAAAATTTTTAAGCTTTAGGTAGAGGAGATGATAGTGCCATTGTTTTGTAGAAGAAACCGTGGCACTCAGAGGCTGTATTTTCTGGTGGCCCCACAACCAATTAGGTGCTGACCTGATCCCAACCCTGGGTCTCGGCTCTGCTCCCACCCTTCCCACCAGATCAGTCTCCGAGAGCTGGTTTCAAGTGTCCTGTGTTAGCTTCCGTTGCTGCTCTAAGAAATGCTACCAATTTAGTAGCTGAAAGCAACACACATCCTCTTACCCTCCTGGGGAGCAACAATCTTAAAATCAAGGTGTCCACCCAGCTGCATGCCTTCTGGAGGCTTTAGGGCAGAGCCCACTTCCTTGCCTTTTCTAGCTGTTAGAGGCTCCTACATTCCTTGACTCATGGGTCCTTCCACCACCTACAAAGCCAGCATTGTGGCACCCCCTCCCCCCACCTCTGCTTCCATCATCACATCTCCCACTTGACCCTACTGCCTCCCTCTTATAAAGGACCCTGGTGATTACATTGGGCCCGCTGGGCAACCCAAGATAATCTCCCATCTCAGGATCCTTATCTTAATCACATCTGCACACTTCCTTCGGCCATTAAAGCCAATATGCACAGGTTCCTGAGGTTAGAGCATAGCCCTCTTGGAAGGAGGGACTAGTATAGTATCTTCTAAAAAAGTTTGGTAGTAGTAAATTTGGGAAATGTGGACTAAACATAGTAGAAGAGGACTTCTCTGCACCTTAAAAATAATTACTGTAGCTTACATTTGTTGAGATGTTAATACTAGCAAAGCACTCTGGTAAATTTTATGTGTGCTGTCTCATGTCACGCTCATGGCAATGAGGAGCTCTCTTTCCACTTATCCAATGAAGAAAGTGAGATTCAAAGTTAAGTAGCCTGCTCAAGGTCACACCGCTGTGAAGTGGCAATGCTGGTATTCAAACTTGGATTTATCTGATGTTAGAGCTCATGTCTTAGAGATGCATAATATTAGTGTTACTATGTAAGGCAGAAGGCTCAGGATGCACAACCTTTCAGATTAAGGTAGCCGGGATCATGGCATTCTATGAGGCTAGTGTTCTTCAGAAAACTTTATGGACTTGGGGTAGTGAACACACAATACAATATATAGATGATGTATTATAGAATTGTACCCCTGGAACCTATATAGCTTTATTAACCAGTCACCCCAATAAATTCAGTAAAAAAAAAAAACTTTATGAAATGACCAACTTGATGTCATTTATCTGACAGAGTGTCATGTGATGGTGACAGTGTTCCGGAACCTCGCTGTCCAGTAAGGGAGCCACTAGCCACCTGGGGCTACTAACCACCTGACCACTTCACATGGGGTTAGGACAACTCAGAGACTTTTAAATTTTATTTAATTTGAATCATTTAAGTAGAAATGGTCCCATGTTCCACGTGGATAGTGGCTCCCCATTGGACAGCACAGCTCTTCACCCTTCTTATCGAACGTGTGAGTCTAGCCCAGGCCCCTATGCTGACTTTACTTTTGAGTGTTTATTGTATTTGACAATGCATTGCTACAAATATCATTCAAAGAATGGTTATTAAAAGCTTTAGAAAATGCTTCTGAAATGATGTGCCTTTGTGGTGAGAGATAATGTACAATAGGACGCCAGGCATCATGGGAGTCCCTGGGCAGAATGTGTGGGTTGTTGGGTCTCGGGCGTGGGAGGAGCTATCGGGGGTGTTGGTTATAGTCTGACACCCTCTGCTAAGGAGAGCTGTCCTAGCTGGAGAATGCCTTGCTCATTTAACACGAATCTCTGAGGTCTTTCTAGAAATTGGGGGAAAATCAAGGAAGTGGGACTAAGGACCCATCAAGTCTTCAAAGCCATTATTTGGGGAAACAGTATGTGCTTTGGTGAAAAAAGATCATCTGTAATGTTACATAAAACTATCCTACTGGAAATGTAAAAGCAAGTACCAGGTGAATGTTATGGCCAATGGTGTTCCACTCTTATGGAATCTGAGGCAGGAGATCAGTGCCTGCCGCAGGTCAAAGGGATACCTGTGTGCTTGAAGCCATGTTGAGTGGAATCATGGCCCTATTTTCCGAAACACCCCCTGCTGCCCCATCCCTTATTGCTGAGGCCCTTGAGGTACCTCCCTGAAACTCTAGGGTCTACAAATCACAATGGAATCTAGAAAGTAGTTTCAAATCTCAGGCGAAGGAGCATTTCTGAGTTTCTCAGAAAAGGTGAGACATGATACCTCCCAGGTAGCTCTATACATGTTTTCAAATACTCTCTGTATGTATGTTTAATGTTGAAAAGATCCCACCAGATGCCATTGTAAATTTGCCTTTTCTTTTCATATTATGTTCCAAATAACTTTTCTGGGTTATCAACAGATCTACATCTTTAAATGACGGTGAGCATTCTCTTTTATATTTGCACAGGACAGGGTGTAGCCTGGGGAGAAGGGTTGGGGGTCCTTAGGATGTCACAACATTGGGCAAGGCCATTCCCAGCAACCTTGGGTATGTTCGTTACTCAGAACCAGACTTAGCAATCATTTTTTAGGAAAAGCCATCCTTGCCCATACACACCAGTTGACACTGGATGATCGAGTTGGCATTCAATCCCGCTGCAGCCTTTTGTATTCCTGTGTTATGTGGGCTCAGGGATTACACAGATAATTGAATTGTGTTAAATCCTTGAGTGCTTCACATGATGATTTCAAGGTCTTTTCCCGGTCTGTAACTGATATAAAGTCACAAGACTAGTAAGTAAGGGGCCTGGAATTTGAACCCAGGCTGTCCGGCTCTAACACTTGAGCTCCAAAGCATTGACTTGCCTCCAAATAGGCTTTCTTTCCAATAACTGTGATGCTAGGTGGTGAGTTATCCTAGGGAGGGATGGAGCCAGCCCCAGTGGGTGATGGAAGTGTGCATAATAGCCACTGTTTGTGTTTCTAGTGTGGTTATTTCTCTTGTAATATTGACTAGAGCCCAGCAGCTCTTCACCGGGGTCATGTAGTAAGCCTTGCTTACATAAAAATCTCTTTATGCATGTTTACAAAAATTATATACATTATGTACTTTTGAATGGGATTCTACTAGGTTCCATCACAAATGAATCCACTTCCTTTTTTACTGTGTAATGTGTGAAACTGGGTGGCCCAAGAGACTTTGATTGGGGTGGGGGTATGTGCAGGTGACCTATGAAGAAGATGAGTCAGAGCTTTCCTCAAAGTGCAATTGATAAATGTTATAGAATACCCAATAATAGCTTGCCTTTAGAGTTAGTATCTGATCTGTTTCCTGGAATCAGACAAGTCCTGAATTTTATTCTTGTTTTTCATCAACAGTTTTTGTTTGCCATAAAGCCTCCACTAAGGCCAAATCATTTGTTGTTGTTGTTTTATTTCATTTTGACAGGCTTAAAAATGTCTCTTGCTATTTCATCTGTTATGTTTGAGAACTATACTTCTGGTCACCACTCGCAATTTTATTTTTCCAGTTACCATCAATTTTTAATAATAGGTTCCTGTATTCAAACAATGGCAGGACTCTAATTATAAAGACTTTGCCTCTGAGCTGGGACGGTTGCTTAGCAGGTAGCGCCCCCTGGTGACAGCTCAAGATACCAGTCATTCAGTGGGTGGGTGTGACTCACAAGCAAAAATACAAGTCTAATTTTATTGGGAATAGTCCCAATAGGGACTATTGTTGAATGGGATGTTGATAAAAATACTTTTAATTAGGAAAAAGGATATTTGAGCACAGATAGAGGAAAATGAACACAGAGATGGAAATGGTTAAAATGCCTGTGAGGGGATCAAGGACTAAACTGTGGATCAAGGACTAGTACTGTGGGCTTTGCTCGGGGGCTTGTTAGATGTGCAGAGTCCCTGGGCCCACCCCAGAATCAGAACCTGCATTTAATGAGACCCTCAAAAGATTGATTCATCTGCCCAGGAGAGTGAGAAATGCTGGTGTACAGTGAGGAACAGCGGAAGTGTTTGCGTCATGGATTTAAAACTTAGAACTGGGTTAGAATCCCAGCTCTGTCATTTATTGGCTGTGTGAACCTGACTGAGTAACATTCCTGCACTTCAGTTTTCTCATCTGTTGTTGTGGACCGTTCAGCCTGGTTTCAGGAGCTGTAACCCCCACCCCATGGCTAGGCTGAGTAAGAGCCCAAGGGACCCATTTCATCTGGGTCTGTTCTGTCAAGGACCTGAGCCACTAAGGGGACAAAGCTTATGTCCCTGGCAGGAGCGCCACTTCTGCTTCATCCATCTCTGGCCCCAGTGCTTGGTGGTTAGTCAATGACAGGTAAGACCCCTCAAGGGAGGGGCAACCCAAGCCAGGCACGACCACTTGGAAGGCCCTCATGGAAGGACTCAGGGGGCTACAGCAAAGGGGGGGGTGATGGACCTTGCCCCCCAGCCATTCTGACATAACCCAAGTCCCCATTTCCATCTGGGAGATGTCTTTCTGATCCCTTGCTTCCTGGCTCTAATTGGCTTAAGCCTGAAACTATGACGGCAGGCGGTGCAGCCCTGTGCTGACCAGAGCGGCTTCCCGGGTGATCGGGGCATAAGAAAGAATTCGTAAAGTCCTGTGAAACCTGCTTTGCTAAGAATGCTCTCATTTAAATGATAAGAGTCGGAGGAGAAAATGAGTATGTTTCTCAAAGTTTTTGCAACCCCTTTTCCTGACAGACACTGACTCAGATTAAGCCCTCAGATTTCTTTGAAATGTTATCCATTGTTTGATCCTTGCTGCCTGACATACCTGTATTCCTGTGTATTTGAACCCAATAAAAGAACAGTGAGGAAGGGGCTCTAGGTCCTTCTCCTTTGAGAGATTGACCACCTCTCCTCCCCAAGCAGATCATGTCTTGGTAGTTTTATTTTCATCCGTGGTGGATTGGGGGGGAGATGCTCTGCACACAAAGTTCCCCCACAATCTGTAATCAGTCCCACAGAGGATTATCTAAGGCAGCGGTCACCACCATGGTCGCTAATGTTTAATGAGGGCTCGCCACAGTCCAGACACAGTTCTAAGCCCATTTCATTAATTCATTAGTGAGGTAATGAAGGCTACCGGCTGGGCAAACAGTAAACGCTCATCAAATTAAAAAAAAAAAAAAGTGATGGGTTGCAATGATTATAATTACTATAAAGCCTGGCCTTTGAACAGGTTGGGTGGGAGGGGATGAGCTCAGTGGAGACTGAAGATTTGGTGAGTGGAGGCGGCAGTGCTGAAGCCTGCTGGGAACTTTCAGGGTGAATTCTGAACCCATGACCTATACTTTGGATTAGTGATGCAAGAAGAATTATTTAAAGTAAAATCAGTTTTCAGAGAGGTTGCTTAATATTGTAAACAACAGGAAAACTGTTTAAAACGGGGGTTCTCCAACTTTTTGAGGACCCCAAAGGGCTTTTTATGTTTGTTATATCTAGCAACATTGACCTTATTTGAAACTAAACCTGAGAATAATTAAAATATTGATTTTTAAATAACAACAATCAATCCATTCCATGATAAGTTAAGTAGTATTTTTAATTAGCTATTGCTACTTTTATTTTTAACTGTGTTTTCCATTATCATTTATTCTCCTTATATCCCTCTCTCCCAATAAGTAGTATTTTATAAGAAATAACCACACTTTTTAAAATGAAAAAGTTTGTGAGATGAGTGGTATGGTTTCATGTTTTTGCAAATCTCTCTAGTGCTCAGCTGAATAGAATAAAGCTGGATTCTCCATCTGCTTCTGCACTCAATCTGCTGGGGTACCACTCATTAGGTAGTTTCTAGAAAGCTCCACTGTACACTCATGAAAGAATGAGAGACTGGAAAAAGGCAAATAATGTTTTAGTGTCATTAGAAAATAGTTTTGATCTTGTGCACACCCTGAGAGGGCCTCAGGGATTCCCAGGAAACTGGGAATGGTGGCTTAAAAGATTAAAGTACATTCACTGTAAGCAAATATATATATATATATATATATATATATGTGAAGACAAAGTATTCTTCTGCATTGATTAGTTGCTTAAGGTGTAACGGGGTGCAGCCAAGTAGGGGGGGCCCCAAAAGGGAGTTGGAATGGGGCCCAGAACTCACGGTGTCCAGGAAATGTTAGAGGGACATATAAGATGTCCTCACCCCTTCTCCCACAGGTATGAGTTGGGGGAAGGGACAAATGGAGCAGGGCCATTGAGTTGTTTTTGCATAGCAATAGGGCTGCAAGATAACCTCCAGAATGGTCATTTAACATATCTATAACCTTTAACTGGTTTCATAGATATGTTAAACAGCTGTG